>MU721925.1:61594-75719 GCA_026770625.1 Nicotiana glauca
AGGCAAAATAACTATTAAAATGAGACTGACAATTAAAACAAAACTATTTTTGGGTATTTTTTCAAGTTTAAAATGACTACAAAACATTAATTAAACTATATTCTTTTTGTATTTTCGAAATTATATAAAGATAAAAATAAGCTACTATTTTTGTATTTTTTAAGGATTATATTAAAACAAAAAATAGGTTCAAAGGAACATATCCTTCTAAAAATATCTAATACATGATTAAAATAGAGTAATATGCAACCATTTTTATATTTTTTATTTTTATGATGAAAATAAAGTAAAGAAGTCAAAAATAGTTGAAATAGCTATATTAGGCCTAAATTAAATATTTACATGCTAAAATATGGAAAATCTTGGGGAGGGTCAAAAATCATACGTTTACAGCTAGCATAGCAAATAAATCTATAGAGTTAGGAGCTAGGTTGTGGTACCACATCATGTCCCCTTTCAAGAGTCTCCCAGAACATTTTTAGCATGACAGATTCGATCGCATCGTCCATCAGGTCGTTTCCCTTCACCGCTCAAGTGTAAGTAGTGACGTGCTCGTTGGGGTCCGAGGTTCTGTTGTACTTCAGAAGATCGATCATTCTGAACTTCTTTGGAATGGGTTTCGGAGTTGTTTCCTACGGGAATGGTTTTTGTACAAACTTCTTCGAATCTACACCCTTTAGGACCGGGGGTGCGCACGAAATTTGATCGACACTAGAATTGTAGGTATTTATCTTCTTATCGTTGGCTTCTATATTCTTCTCGCCCGACTCGATCCACTTTTTGAGGTCCTCAAGAATATTTATAAGGGTGGGGTCGGCTGCTGACCCATTATTACTTGATCTTTTCAATATCTGCTCGGCTGGGGGAGCCGTTCCCGGTGCTACTATGCTTGGAGTTTTTTGGTGGCTTTGTAGTTTAGTTCGAAAATAATATGAAGGCTAACCTCTTGTTCTTCCCTAGCTGGGGTTTTCTTGGCTTCTTGTTGGTCTCCTTGGCGCACGCTCCTGTTAGTGTGGGGGATTATATCGACATGTTGGGCATCGCGTGGGACCACATCCGCAGGGATCGGCTCTGGCTAGCCTACAGGGTTTAGCAATAGTGCGCCGATACCTGAAACGGCTACACCATTCTATCCATGGTCCTCAAGACCGTTATTTTCGTATCCATTCACTGAGTTAGACATTTTGACCTGAAATTGAAGATCTTGGACGAGGAAAAAGTGTGAAAGATAACTTGCGTTATGGAGTGAACCAGCAGGAAAATAATCACTATTATTTTTAGCCCCACGATGAGTGCCAAACTATTTGCCTTGAAAATGGTAAATACAATTAGATTTGATTTTGTGGTTGTAAAAATACGTAATCTATTTTTATGCTAGTTGTTTAGGCAATAGATGTTAAGTAAGAGATTAGAAAGTGAGATTGAAGCTTGTAGATAGTATAATGACCAAATTGAAGGTCTGGAAATCGGGGCCTCGAGCAGGCGTATGCGGGCCTCGAAGTCGAGCCGAATGCTCGGCTAAGGGTAACCAAGGGAGGATTAACAGTTATGAGAGCTACGATTGCGGCTCATTATGATCAATAAATGAAGAACATTAAATGAGATATAACAAATATAAATAAAGTAATAGATGTAAGCAATGGAGCTAAATAGAGAGTATGTTTGAGTTAGAGGCATAGAGTAGAGACATCCACAGCTTCCCCCTAACCTACAACTTTAATGCTCGACCTCCATAATCCCCTATCAAGGGCCATGTNACTCACACCTTCTCACCGGTGCGTCAGTGCTCCTCCTCTGAATGTGTCCGAACCATCTGAGTCTTGCTTCCCACATCTTGTCCTCTATGGGGGCCACACCTACCTTCTCTCGAATATCGTCATTCCTAATCTTATCCATCCTTGTATGCCCGCACATCCACCTCAACATCCTCATCTCTGCTACTTTCATCTTCTGGGTATGTGACTTCTTAACCGACCAACACTCGGTCCCAAACAACATTGCAGGCCTAACCACTGCTTTATAAAACTTACCTTTTAGTAATGATGGAATTTTCTTGTCACACAGGACCCCCGTTGCTAACCTTCACTTCATCCAACCCACCCCTATAGGTGTGTGACATCCTCGTCGATATCCCCGATCCCCTGAATAACTAACCCAAGTTACTTGAAACTACTCCTCTTAGGGATGATTAGAGAGTCAAGCCTCACTTCCACACCCGCGTCCGTCGGCTCAGCCCCAAATTTGCACTCGAGGTATTCCGTCTCCGTCCTGCTCAACCTGAAACCTTTAGACTCAAGGGCATATCTCCAAACCTCTAGCCTTTCGTTGATGCCGCGACGTGCCTCGTCAATTAGGACTATATCATCAGCAAATAGCATGCACCATGGCACCTCCCCTTGAATATGATGCGTTATGGCATCCATCACCAGGGCAAATAGGAAAGAGCTGAGTGCAGACCCTTGGTGCAACCCCGTAACAACTGGAAAATGCTCAGAATCGCCTCTTACTGTCCTAACCCGAGTCTTAGCTCATTCATACATGTCTCTAATCACCCTAATATAGGCTACCGGAACCCCTTTAGCCTCTAAGCAGCTCCATAAGATCTCCCTAGGAACCCTGTCGTACGCTTTCTCTAAATCAACCAAGAAATAAAAATAAAAATAAAAAAATCTGAGTAAAAATGAAAGAAAACAAACAAAAAATGAAATGAAAGGAAATAAGACGATGAAATACCTTTAAATCGGATTAGGGTTCGAATGCTAGCACGATTCCTTGGATTTAAATGGACTATAGTTGTTCCTAATTACGTTCTTTCATGAGAAAACACGTAATTAAGGGCTATTGTAGCCCAGAAACCAATCAACCCCAATTAAGGTTCCGTCCGGAGTTTTTATTCTGAAATTCGAGACTATGGAGAAACGTTTGAAGGGAAATAAGTGGAGGTTTAAGGAGAGGATGGTGAGGAGGTGGTTTGGTGCTAATTTGGCAAGGTTTGCAGAATGTAGGGTTTTTTGCCAGAATTTAGATTTGAAATTCGAGATGATGGGCCAGGTTTAGAGGGACGGGAGTTATGGATTTGGAATGAGGAGAAGAAGGAGATGCAAGGGTGTTAATTTGGTGTCATTTGGAGAACCGCCGCCGGCGGAGGCGATTTCCGACCGACGGCGGACGGTGGAAGGCGATTGTCTGAGAAAGGGTAGGGTGGAGTGAGAGACGTACTTAGGGGGTGGGTAAGGTTAAGACAGTTATATATTAAAACCAAACCACTTCCCAGCCGTTAGATCCAAGAACCTCGACGGTTGCGATTGATTCCAGGTGAAACGACGTCGTTCCACTTAAGGGGGAGGGGGGGACAGGCCGGGTTTTGTGAACTTGTTGGATAAGGTTTTTGGGCTGGGGTGGTCGACAGGGTATTTGGGTTGGGGAAAGGTTGGGTCAGATGAGTGTTTGGGCCTGTGGAACTTGGACTTGAAGCAGCCCAAACGAATTCCTTGTTTTTTCATTTGTTTTTTTTTTCTTTCTTTTCTTTTCATTTCTTCAATCCTAATTTATTTTAACTTTAAAAACTAAAAATAAACCTAAAGTAATTCCTTAAACACAATTAACCCTAAAACTAATCAAACCTAAGTGATAATTATCACAAAACAAATTTAAAAGACACATTAATCAAAGTCAAAATTAAAAATGTAAATTAAACCATTTTTTATGATTTTCCTTTTATGAAACAACTTAATTACTAAATAATTTTAAAAATGCAAAATTAGCTAATAAACGCATATGCAACGTGTTTTTGTATTTTTTATGAGTTAAAATGCATAAACAAAATACAAACAATTAACATAAAATGCCACACAAAATTAAAATAATGAAGAGAAATTATTTTGTTTGAATTTTTGGGAGTAATTCATATAGGAAAAAAATTACGTGCTCACAAGTGTGGATCTCCTCGAGGTTTTCCCTTCGAGATTTACACCGAGCATACTCCTTGCTTCTGCCCTCACGGTCAAAAGCCCCTCTTAGTTCAGCTCGAGCATCGACATCTTCCTTTAAACAGACGAGCACTTTCTTATCAGCCTTAGTTTGGATCGCTTCGGCTTCGGCCCGGGCATCCACAACTTCGGCCTTCATCATCAGTGCCTCAGACTCGAGCCTTGAAATCATGTTCGTTCGGACTAAGTTGTTCTCGTGAGCATTGCAAAGATGCATTTAGAGAGCAGAATCCTCGACCAAATCGTTTTTCATAGCCAATATATGGGTGTCCACCCGACCCTTTAGCTCATCGCGCTCACACTTGGCTTGACCAACTTCGCTCCTGAGGCACTCCAGGCCCTCCATTTTTTTCTACAACTGAAATAAACTAGAAATTAGCCTCAAAAGGTAGAAGAAGAGACACACACTCCCTCAAAACAAACATTAACTGCTCCTCGAGGTAGATTTTGTAGTTCAGACTTCAACTCACCTCATACTGCAAGTGCACCGACTCTTCTTCCCTTTCATCGCAAATAAGCCTGAGGGATTTCTCCTATTTACAGCTTCTCACAACCTGGTCTCACGATGGAGCATCTTGGACTTGAGATTGTTAAAAGCCAACGAAAGAGAAACTCAATGAGAGAGTAAAAATTACAAAACTATAAAACCAATATGAACGGCCAAAACTCACCTTGGAGTAGAGCCGCTGAGCTTCCTCGAAAGTTGAGCGCACATATACTAGCTTGGCTCCATTTATATAGGTAGAACCGCCCCCAGCTAGGATACTATCGGCTTATATATGTGGCCCCTAGCATCGAGCATCCCTCAAAGTACCTTCGATGGGAGAAAAGGTCATCGTCAGAGAACCCTCGTTCCTCGAAGTACCTTCGACTGTGAAAGAAGACGATAACAGACAAGGGATCATTTTTCTAAAACCAAATATATCAGGCACCGGGGGTTCGGTTGATACACCCTCTCGTCTCATAATAATCGTCGTTGCCCTGCGAAGGCCTTTTTTCCTTATTATTATCCCTCGACCTTAAAGCTAACGATCCTTCACCCTTTTCTAGAGGGCACGGTCTCGCCTCAAAGAACTCCCCAATGCCTACAATGACAGAGTTAGTATGCGTAAAGAGTGCCTTTCAAAAAAGGAGCAAATCGCGTAGCACATACTTTGGTATTATGCCTCCCATCTACCCTTAGACAAAGCTCGCCACTTACACTCATTATAAGTCGAGTGGGTCACCAGCTTTCGAGCCCAATCCGTCAGGCTAGGGACCTCTCACAACATCCATGAAATTACTACAAAAAGGGAAAGAAAGGCGCATTTACGGAGCCTGCCTCCGCCATAAGAAATATTACAAAGGCTCAAGAGTACCACTTACGTGCTAAATTCCATTCCTCAGGAAATAGAAGAAACTTCGCAGGGATAATATCGACAGTCTGTACTTGGACGAATTGGCTCATCCATCCCCGATCCCTATCTTCTTCATCATCAACCACGAAAGGCGTAGTGGATCGGCATTGTAGGGTTGCAAACATTGATGGTGAAAAGGCCAGTACAGCCTGATGAGATGGCTAAGATTGAATTCAAGACTTGCTTCCTCCGCAAAAAATCTCATCATCAACATTGTCCTCTAAAATGACGGATGAACCGGCGCCAGGGTAGCCCGATATATTTGACAGAAGTCAAACACAACCCTATCAAGGGGACCCAACGTAAAAGGGTATGTGTACACGTTCCAAAACCCTTCGGCATAATCCATAATGCTCTCTTCCGGTGAAGGTACTTGCAGTACTACCTTTTCCCCCCATCCGCAATCTTTCCTCACTGACTCAAGCTGCCCTCTCTCCTATTAAAGAAATAAACTTCGAGATATAATCCCGATGACCCAAAACATCGGGAGGTTTTTCTAACAAAAAGTCCCCCCTCAAAGCAGAATGTCCTGAGGTTGGCTCGCTTGGAATCAGCGGCGCTCTGCCAACCAGACAAGAACCAGAGGTAGAACTTCCTCCTCCTTGACGAACAAGTCCTAGAATATAATCCATAACTCTAGTAAAACTAGGGAATTAGAGAGGGAATTTAAGCGAGGGCTTCAAGTATAAAATGGCGAAGGACTTAACACAGGAAAGGAGAACTTCGTGGATGAGGATAGCTGCTCAGCATAGCAGGATCTTCAAAGGATGGAAGGAAAACCTATATATGTATAGAGAGAGAGAAAGAGGTAAATGTCCACCTGCCCCACATGCCAATTAGAAATACTGAATAAGCCGTTACCACTTTGGGAAGGTATACCGACACGATTGCCTCGATTATTTCATAATCGTGTCACACAATTAATGCTGCCATATGACATTTCTGGGATCAAAACCCCTGCGTTGACAAGTCTCGAGATGGTATCCGATCTCGAGGATCTTTGTTAAAAAGAAAATAGGCTCTAATGATCCATTGATATCATCAACAAGCCTCGAGATGGTACCTGATCTCGAGGTCCTCTGTCAAAAAGAAGATAGGCTCTAAGGATCCATTGATACCATCAACAAGCCTCGAGATGGTACTCTATCTCGAGGACCTCTGTCAAGAAGAAGATAGGCTCTAAAGAGCCATTAATATCATTACAAGCCTCGATATTTTACCCGATCTCGAGGACCTCTACTAAGAAGAAGATAGGCTCTAAGGAGCTATTGATATCATTATGAGCCTCGAGATGGTACCCGATCTCGAGGACCTCTGTCAAGAAGAAGATAAGCCAAAAACCTACTCATATGGGTTTGACTTCGAGGTGGTACTATACCTCGAGAATTTCTGCTATTGCAAGTGCAGGTCATTTACCCGATCTTCCGGCCCTCGAGCTACTTAAGCCTGAGCCAACTTCTACTAAAAAACTACCAATAAAGCCTTAGGGATATCTTTCGCCTTTGAATCAAGTTAAACGTTCTCTCGGTCACTTTAACCTAGGGCTATCCGAGTCCAGGCGTACCCTCATCCAGGGTTTGTTTGCAACGCCTTAAGGCTATCTTCTCTCTAAGTTCAAATCAAGTTTCCAGGTCGCCCGAGCTTGAGCGAACTCTCACTTGGGGACTGCTTTCGATAGCGTAAAGACTATCTTTATTCTGAGACGTCCGAGCAAGTTCCACCTCGAGGACAATTACAAAGGCCTAAAAGACTAGGTTTCATTCTAAAAATTTTGAAAACCTATTCCTAGTCAACTCGAAGTTGGGGGCCTCGGCGTCCTGAGTTTATCAATCCAGTACGGGCTCAGCCCGAGGAACGACAAATGGTTCCATAGGGTATCATATTAATCAATTATGAACCTGAAAAATACTTACACCCGGGTTCGGTATCCGTACCGATCGGTAGGTTCATGCACTAAGATTCTTGGCAAATGCAGATAAAAGAAAGTATATCATAAATCAGAGGCAAATTGAAGAAACATCTTTGTATTCATAAACGGTGATTACAAAAAGCCCATGAAAGGACCTTGCACATGATTACAAAGCCTACGAAGGGTTCTTACACAGAAACAAAGAAACAAAAGTAACATCTAAAAATATAAATCTACTCTTGGGGATATATCCTCGGGAGCAATGCCTTTGAGAACTATTTTCTTCAGGGTTTTATCTCGGCCTTCCCAACGATGTCTTCAAGGACGAGGAAGAAGCAACATTAAAAGATGAAGAATAAGTAGAAAAAGATGAAGAAATGGCTGAGCAAAAAATTTGGCAAGCATGGGTCTCGCTAGCGCCACTATTATGAAGCCACTTCTTGAGACATTGCACCGGGTGCGGGATGCAACAGTTAGGAGATGGTACCACCTCACTCCACGGAAATCGAAAAGAGCGAGGAGTCGCATCGGTTAATTACGGGAGATTAGTAGAAGTTCGTGGTCCACATAACCTTTAATGCCAAGACAATTTGATATGTCTCTCTCATTATCTCGGGCCAACAACAACAACAACAATAACAATAACAAATCAGTATAATCTCGCTCGGGAAAGGATGCTCTGGAAAAAGGCCATGGCACAACTGATGAGAACACTTCCATGTAGACTTAAGGCCACAAGCCTTAAATATGGGAAATAACAATGGATGAAGATGAAGAGAAGAAAGTGGTAAAAGGCTGTTGGAGAACATTTGAATGAAGTTTTTTGTTCAAGAAGGCTTCCATTTATAGAAAGGATGGCAGCATAACCGACAACGCAAACAATATCTTTGAAAAACATACCGATAGGCGCAATCAATGAATTTTGGGAATTGGACCGACAGAGATATTTTCACTTTGGAAAATATGAATCGGCGGTACCTTGAATTACTCTGGAAAGATGAACCGACGGGACAGCTCAGTTATCAGTTATCATAAAGGCTTACGTCATAAATACGACATCATCGTGGGAAGTTCAAAGAGATGTATATTAAAGTTATTTCTTATCGTTTCACTCTAAGAAATGCGGGTACTGTCTGTATACGGTAAAATCGGATTTTCGATCATTACGACGCCTCATAAGCATTTTGCCAGAGACTCGAGGCTATGGTCGGGATTCACACCCGAGGGGCTATCAACGTCAGACCTCGGGGAAATACAGACCGATGGTTATGGTAAAAAAGTGGGAAGTTCCCAAAGCGCGTAGCTAGAGCTGGCAAAGTCTAGTGGGCTAGTTCAGACCTGAATCAAGGCATTAAATGACTATACCAGCCTTATATCTTTGTAATACATGCTTTTGTACTATGTTAGATTCCCCCTCATATATAAAGGGGATCCTTGTCATTTTGCAAGGCATATGATACTCAATATTCAATACAAGAATATTTTCTATGCTCTCTAACTCAAACATACTCTCTATTTGGTTCCATTGCTTACATTTATAGCTTTATTTACATTTATTATATCTCATTTATTGTTCTTCATTTATTGTTGATTATTGATCATAAAGAGCCACAGTCGTAGCTCTCATAACTGCTAATCCTCTCTCGATTACACTTAGTAGAGCATCCGGCTCGACCTCGAGGCCCGCATACGCTAGCTCGAGGCCCCGATTTCCAGCCCTTCGGTTTGGTCATTATACTATCTGCAGGCTTCAATCTCACTTTCTAATCTCTTACTTAACATTTATTGCCTGAACAACTAGCATAAAAATAGATCGCATATTTCTAAAATTACAAAATCAAATCTAATTGTATTTACCATTTTCAAGATAAACAAATAGAGTAGAAATAACATGGTAGTTTATTTCCTGCAATGGATGATGGTCTGAACGGAAAGCTTTATTGCTGTCTGTTACCCCAAATCCCAATGGGTAAATCACCTAAAAACTCCAAGGTCAATGACTCAAGGTCAAACAGCTGAAGGTTAACAAAAACAAGCCCATGCGAAGGAATTGCAGCTCAAGTACGATTATATTGGGAAAGGGGGACCAAGTATCTTGGGATTTTATTACTGGCCGCTGGGAGTGGATCCAAGAAACGTGCAGCTTAATGTCTTATTATTCTTGTCTTGTTAATCATTACTCCATCCGTTTCAATTTATTTGAACTTTTTTTACTGGATATGGAATTTAAGAAAAAATAAAAACTTTTAGATTTGTGATCTCAAACAAATCAAAGAGAGGTCTAGAGTATTTGTGTGATTATAAAGCTTCTCATAAAATGTAGAATTGGAAGTTTAAGCTAAATTGTTTACAAATTTAGAAAAAAATTATTTTTTTTAACGAACTAAAAAGAAAATAGGTTAACAAAAATTGGAAAAGATAGAGTACTATTTTCAAGTTTGAATGACCGAAGCATCACCTATTAAGTACTCCCTCCATGCTGTTACATGTGACATTATTTTCTTCTTAGTCCATTTTGAAAGGAATGCCAACTTTCTAATTTAAAAACTAATTTTAAGAAAACTTTACCCTTAACAAGTTTTTATTTATCATAATTGTCATGATATGTTTAAGGCCACGAACTTCAAAAATTTTATAGTCAAACAAATATTATGACACGTTAAAATCAAAAGTTTTAAAATTTTTTCCTATTTTCTTAAAATTCGTGTCTAATTGGAATGGAAGGACTAGTATTTTAGTAACATGTACATATAATTACATTTCTAGGTAATGTTCTGTCAATACCTTTAGGCATGCTTCTCGGTAGGGGGTGTCAGATTTTAGAGCAATTTGTAGTAGGAGTGTTTGTCGGTCGGTACGGTACGGTATGATATTTAGACATTTTGGTTCGGTATTTTCGGTATTCTGTATGTTAAAATTATATACAAATACCGTACCTAATTAAATTCGGTATGATTCGCTTTTTCTCCTTTCGGTTTCGGTTTATTCGATTCGGTAACTTCGGTTTATTCGATTTGAATACTAACTAGTGCATAGTGCCATAAACTCTAATATTCTTAATTAAAGTACTAAAAAATACAAAATTAAAAATGTTTTTTGACAAAAATATTTGTCCAAAACTAGCAAAGATCGATCCAAATAGAGAAAATTGTACATAAAAGAATATTTGATCATTAGAAATTTCTTGTTCATTGTTTAGAGTTAATTGATGAACTTAGAGAATAAATGAAAGTAAAATTTAGATTTTTTATATTTATGTTATAATTGATAATATGTGTTGTGTAATATAATATATATTTCGGTACGGTATCGGTATTTTGATATTTTAAAATAAAATACCAAATATCATACCTAATACCAATTTTTTAAAAGCTTGGAATAGAAAGTGGTGCAAAAGCTAATCAGCTTATGAGTAAACATTAGAGAAAACTACCCTCTATAGCCCTTCAAAATTTTAATAGCCCATGTTTTATCCTACTTACAAAAAATGGCCCATCGGCCCAAATATATTGCATATAGTAGCCGAAAGGATGAGTATGATAACATAGGCACCTGTAGCTCAATGGATTGGCGTCTGCTTCCTAAGCTGAAGGTCGTAGGTTCGACTCCTTCTTGGCGCGTTATATAAATATTTATTTTGCAATGTATAAATATTGTATCCTAAGTTCGACAACGCATCATTGGTGTATATTCAGCCTACCTCTTGTGTGCTTGTGTATCTAAGTGTATATATTTTGTATCATGAAAGTATAATCTGTTTGAACAATGTATCAAAATTGTATATAATGTGTATTTTCTAATATGTGAGCATAGTGTATATAAATTATATACAATTTTGTATGTGTAATGTGTGCACACTGTGTATTTGAAGTGTATCATGTATTTTTGTATAATGATGGACTTTTTTGTATATATTTTGTATAGTTACATCTATTTTGTATATTTTTTGTATAGTGACAGTCTATTTTATATATTTTTTGTATAGTGACAGTCTATTTGTATATTTTTTGTATAGTGACAGTCTATTTGTATATTTTTTGTATAGTGACAGATTATTTTGTATATATATTGCATAAAATTTATATATAGAGTGTATCGTGCATCTTGTAATGTATCCATAATATATCATTAGTATATCCCGAGTGCTTTTATGTATCCAAAGGGTATAGACTGTTCTACAATGTATAACTTTTGTATATATAATGTGTATTGTGTATTTTACTACGTAATGATGTAGTAAAAAAAAAAAAAAATATATATATATATATATATATATATATATATATATATATATATATATATATATATATATATATATATATATATATATATATATATATATATATATATATATATATATATATATATATATATATATATATATATATATATATATATATATATATATATATATATATATATATATATATATATATATATATATATATATATATATATATATATATATATATATATATATATATATATATATATATATATATATATATATATATATATATATATATATATATATATATATATATATATATATATATATATATATATATATATATATATATATATATATATATATATATATATATATATATATATATATATATATATATATATATATATATATATATATATATATATATATATATATATATATATATATATATATATATATATATATATATATATATATATATATATATATATATATATATATGAGATATTTTCTAGAATTTAATATTGTGTTAAAATTACACTGACAATAGTTATTGACAATTTATATCTATTATATAGTACTTCCATTAACTAGAGGTCTCGGGTTCGAGCCCTGGGTATGGAAAATCCTTGATAGGGAGAGCTTCCCCCTGAAAGGGGCCCTACGCGGCGCGAATCCAAATATAGTCGGCCTCCAATACGAGTACAAGATACCGAGTGGGAAACCAAAAACATTATATAATACTTATTTGAATGTACATTTACGTTATTAATTAATTTCTAGCTAAAATAATATCTTTGGGCAAAATAGTATATATGGGTCTTGTGCAAATTACTAAAATCTTTGCAGATTTCTGGTAATTAGGCAAAAAGAAATTCTGGGTATTGTGCAAGATTGAATTTTGATAAATGGGTACTAGATTTATTTGCATGACAATGACAATGAAGGATGTAAAAGAAATAGGCAAAAATAAAATAAGAAAAGATACGCAAAGATTATTATTATCAATGGCAATCAACATCAATTATTATCTCAAAGATTTGATGTTGGGTCCATGTCATCCATTATTTCTCGTCGCCGCCGCAATGATTTGCCTGATCAGTTGGCTTTTAATTCCAAACAGATGCTCCTTCACGAACCTCCGCATTATATGATTATTGTAATTAATTAATTTTTGGCCAGTGGATGTTAAAAGTTTGGGCCGAGCGGCCAACAATGATAATTGCTCTAAACATTATACGTAGAGCCCGTTTGGCTTAGCTGATTTAGAGTAGTTGATAAGCATATGTGCTGAAAAATACTTTTAACTGCAGAAGCTGATTTAAAAAATAAACAGTTACGTGTTTGGGTAAAAGTGCTGAAATTAATAATAAGCAAGTAAAAAATTGGATATACAAAGAGTTTTATTTAAAAATAAGTATTTTAAGGATATAATAGTAAATATTTTGGTCAAACCTAAAGTGCTTATAAGCTGAAATTTGATAAGTTGGGGGAGACCAACTTATGGCTTTTGGCTTATTTTTGGCTTATAAACACTAACTTATAAGCACTTTTAATTTTACCTAACGCATAGATAAGCCAAAAAGTGCTTATAAGCCAGTTTGACCAGCTTATAAGCTTAGCCAAATACCCTCGTAGCCTCTTCCCGTGTTGCGTAGGTTGATATATGCCTTGATTTTGTATCCTTTTATTTCTCCTTTTCCTTAGATATCTATTTTACAAGTCTCAACTCAGCTTCAAATAAAAATAAATATTTTGGAGTACATACTACACAAAACGGTGGAACAGATTCTTCGGTCCGACCTTCCGAACCAAACCTGTACAAGTTACAACCGACTCTGGATCTTATTCTTTGCTAATTTTCACGGTAAACTTTACGACTTGTTTGGATAGTTACCTATTAATTGTATTGTTAATTTAAATACAATATTTATTTTGACTGTTATTTAAATTTTATTATATCGTATCGTTATATTCATTGTTACGTAACGATTAGAAGTGTCAATCTATGGAACGACGGATTTGGTGTAGTCGTGTTGTTACCTTATTGTTTTCTCTCACTTGTCCTTTTTAATATTAAATAATCATATTTTATCATTTACCTTACCTTTTTATATAATAATATTACCTCGTATCTTATTTTATCTTTATAATATAGCAAGTTTATTCAAATATTATTGATGCATGACATCATAAAACGACGGCAAACAATACAATCTATTAGTATGTACATCAAAACATAGAGTTATAATTGTTGGAGACTTTAAGCCATTTGGCTTTAAAGTAGAAGAAGTGTGAATTGGAAATGGAGGGAAATAAAATGGAGGGAAAATGAAAATTTGAAGAAGTGAATTTTGTCTTGCATTTTGTCCCTCATTGGTGAGGGACAACCACATTTGTGTGCTTATATATAGAATCACTTCTTAAAGCTCTTAAAAGGAGTTCAAGAGAATGAACCCTCGCGCCATCGTCGCTCGCTCGCTCGGCTCGGCTTCGGCTTTGGATTTGGATTTGGATTTGGAAAATGATCGATAAGATTATTTTTTGGACAAAATTTATTTAATTATTCAATAATTAATTAAATACCAAATCATTGCTG
>MU721925.1:88382-110095 GCA_026770625.1 Nicotiana glauca
CCCCCCCCCAATTTAATCAAAAAAATCTTGAGTGGAGCCTACCCGTCCCATAAAAAGTAACGATTCTCGGTCGTACATGCTAGGTAAGGCGTTATCTCGGACACTGTTGCTTGTTTCAGCTCCAAATCACAAAATCTTCAACTTTCTAAATACATTAAATCAAGGAATTTCCACTTAGTTTTTGTTAAAACTTGTATAAAAATGTATATTAGTTATTTTTATGTGGTCTATGTTATTTTGTGATTGTTTTGTGATTTAATTAATTTATTCTTTTTTATCCGGACTATGGTATTCTTCAGTAAAAAAATCGTAAAATAGAAAAATTATTATTAGTTGTTAAAAAATGTTAATTAGTTAGTTTATATTGTGGTATATGTAATTTCGTGCTTGTTTGTGATTAAATGGATTTGTTGTTTTTATCCGATTCAGATTATTTATTTGCTAAAAGACTAGTAAACTCGATAAATTGTTACTTTAATTTCCTGTAGTGGTGTCTTGTGGCCTAATGTAGTGCTCGTATTTGTAGTGTCATGACCTTTTAGCATAGTAAAATATAGTGCCCTTTAGCATAGTATCCTTGTAGCTATAGAAATTAATCATTTAAGTATCTCTTATTCCCAAAAATACGTCAAAAAGCTTATAGTTCAAACAAAAAATATCTCCAATTATAGTCAACAAACGTAAGAACATAAGAATTCAGGATACGTTGGTGCTACTCGGCCTCAAATATTGTGTCAAAAGCCAAAATATAAATATTTAATAATTAAATCTTGTATAGTTATGTAAATTAATTATTTAATTTTAGTATAGTAAAAAATAAGTAAGTAAGAAAAAACCAAATATATAAAATAATAAAAATAACATAGTAAATAAAAAATAACATATTAAATAATAATACTAACATATACGATAATAAACTAACATATAAAATAGCAGCGTGTTGATTGAAAAATCACAAAAAAAATTCATCATGAACATAAGAATTTAGGATACATTGGTGCTACAGAGCCTCAAATATTGTGTACGATATCTAAATGTAAATATTTAATAATTAAATTATATATAGTAAAAAATAGGTGAATAACTTAAAAATATATAAAATAATAAAACAAACATATAAAATAATAAAACTAACATATCAAAGTAACATATAAAATCTAAAATTATAATATTGAAAATGTATCAGCCTAATTAACAATATAGTAAAAATATCAAATAAAATTTAATATTCAAGGTATTGCAATATATTTAAGCAATGGTAAAGAAAATATAATTTAATTATTTTTGTTCAATTTATAGTAGTCGCCATGGAGGTTCCGCCATTATATCCGGGACCTGCCTCCCTAAAGCTATTACAACTACAGGCCGAGCATAGGCCTTCCTACATATGGGAGGGGCAATTATTAGCCCAAACTTTACGTTCTAGGAAAATAGATGATATTTGGGACTTTTTAAGGAACCGCCAGCTTCATCCCCGTATAGTCAAACGCTTACATGATACAGGTTTTTATAGGATCATTGATATTTGTCGGCTGCACCTGGATTGGTCGTTGATCACAACTTTGATAGAGCAGTGACAACCAGATACACACACATTTCATTTTCCCATTGGCGATTCTATTATCACGCTGCAGGACATGGAGGTTCCGTATGGGTTGCCGGTTGATGGACTTGTTGTTGCTTTGGTGCAAGGCATGAGAGATTATATGATAGATCTATACCTGGAGACGTTGCAGCGGCTCACCGGTTTTTTGTCCAGATTATGAGGGTGTATTGGCTGGGGCTAGTCGTCTTGCATTGATGCTCATCCGACTGCATTTGGAGGCCATTCATGATGGCATTACACATGATACACCAAATGTTCATATTAACCGGTACACGAGGTCGCTTATGTTTGGAGGCGTGTTGTTCCCGAATACTTTGAGAAACCTAGTCAGCTTGAGATTTCTTCATCATCTTGAGCGGCTAGATGATTTACATCAGTACAACTGTGGTGTTGATGTTCTTGGTTACTTGTACCGGCAGTTGTGCCAGCGATACATTGCAAGATTTATGTCGCTCCTGCAGGTGAAACCGTAGTTAAATACTCTCTTCATTATAACATACATCATAAAAATATACGTTAAATTTTAGGTCCCAATTGTATATTAGATTTGGGCCTGGGAGTGGTTCCTGCAGTTTCAGCCACCTTTACCACCCATAGCTCAGGATTCACCACCTCCGCTGTGTCTCCATTTGGCTAGGACGTTGGTTCATAGGCGGTGATATGAATGTGAGTATGAGGCTCGACATAACATCCCCTATTGCAGAGATTAATTGGATTTGCTAGAGGATGCTTAGGTAATTCTATACTTAAGTTTACTTTGCTTGGATTTATATGTGTTGCGTATACTCACGGTTCCTATATTTACGTAATAGTTCATTTGGAGGCCATATAACGACGAGATAATTGCTGGTTTTCCTGATTATTGCTCGACCGAGCGACTTATCTGGAATTCTTCCGTCTCGTTGATATGTCTCAATTTTTTCTAGCATCATCCTACTGAGCAAGTCCTTCGCCAGTTTGGTCGACCTCAGCTTGTACCTCCACTGCCCGATTGGGTTAGGATAGATTACCAGCGGGATGATCGTTTGAGAGTTGACCAGGCATATGAGGCATGGAAAGAGGAGAATATCTAGACTTGGGACTAGCGGCGTGACCTGATTCTGCCACTCCCTCCACCCGATCTTATGGATGGTGAGCATGCATATATGGGTTGGTACCGCAATATTACTCAACTTATCGTCTGGAATCTCGTTCATCACGCTAGCGGTTGGTTTATTCCATACGTTTGGAGGCATGAGGCACTGGTATGTTATTTGGTATACATAGTTATAACGTTAACATTACTGTTTCACAATTAATATTTTACATGTTGTGCAGGTTATTGGACAACATATGTTTCACCATTTGGAACTGAAGATGCAACATCATACCAGCAAAGGAGCGACCGATTTGCATATATATGGTCGGCATGTTATGGATTTGGCTGTCCGGATATTGCAGTGAGCCTAAGATGATGAGAGCTTAGGACACGAGGCTGATTATATGTCACCAGAGTAGTATCATCATGGGCCAGTAGTGCAGCTTGAACGTGGTCGACGTGGCAAGGGTGTGCCATGAGGTAGGGTGTCCCACAAGGTTAGGGTGTCCCATGAGGTGGGGTGTCCCACGAGGTCGTGGGGGTCGAAGAGGAGGTGGTCCCCAGCAAGGGCACGTTGAGGCACCTGTTGAGGATGTTAGAGTTGATCAGCCGGGTGACCACCCCGATCCTAGTGATATCCCGTCATTTAGCTTGGGGCTTACTCCAGGGACTCCGCAGGTGACCCTGTCAGATCCATTGTCGATTGTGGGCACAGACTTTACCTCACAGGACTGGGATGCATATTTTACTGTCCTTCCACAGGCATTGACGATTGCTGATACTCCTCTGATATGAGATGTGGATAGTGGGCGCCGACTTAGTTATGACTCACCACCGAGGGATGCTGAGGATCTTCCACAGAATTTGGTTAGTTTGTATTACTATTACTTATATTTGTGTTTATGTTAGTGTTAGTCATAAATATCTAAAGTATCCTCACTCGTCGCGGAGGCCACTATGTGTGACACTGACATGCCTAAGATAAATGATTATATTCAGGAGCCCCCTGAGACTATGGTAAGACATTTTAATTTTTTTAGCTAACACATACATTACTAATATATATTTCATATACTAAAATATCTCATTGTTCGGTAGGTTAATGCTACACTGATGACCCCTTCTACCGAGCCTGCCAGCCTTACTGGCGATCATACCGCAGTTGATCCTCCGATAAAGAGGCAACGTGATGAGAATGATCCTGATAGTGTAACCAGGCAGGATGTGATGCGCCTGAGGCCAGCGACTGCTTTAAAGCATAAAGATTGTAGGACATATTATTTTTTTTGATTTTATGTACATATGACAATCAGTAAATAGTATCAACTTTATTTATGTTTTCGCATTATATGTGCATTATTTTTTTATTTATCGGTTTCATTGTTATTTAATACTACAACTGGGCAAAATAAACATAGCAACTTAACATAATTTAAATTCGATACAATTAATGAAAATACATGACACAAAAAACATAAAAATAAAATACCACACTCAACATATACATGTGGTTGTATAGTCACTACCGGCCATTATTCTCTGCTCCAACCACTTAAATTTGTCTTCCAATTAATTTTTTTCTTCTTCCACCTCTCTTAGTTTCTACTGCAGTGCCGCAATTTGTTGTTGCATTTCAGAGATTTGGCATTGGTATTAGCATTCATATTCCAAACATACTGCAACACTTATTTGTTATATTTCTGGTTAATAGGTTTATCATACCATTCCTCAAACCTACAATGATATCCGTCATTGCCTCCAAACCTATATAGACACATCCAGTATCTGTACCCAACATTACCATCAGACCAACATGACTTCATAATCACATATTTTCCACAATAATACCTTGGTGCGTTATTGCCTCAAGACATTTGTTAATGCAAGAAAAATAAAAAAATTTATGGAAAGTTTTGCTATTTATTTTGGTTAAGCGCAGATAATAACAAAAATGTGCTAGTCATTTATAGGCAAGAAAAAAATACATAACCTGGTATGTAATCGCGCTATGCTTCGCGTGCTAATGATTTTTTACGGTACCATACAACTTTTCCAGAAGACAGATTTTCCAGAACGCCGGCTTTATCATGTTGACAAGACAATACACATAACGTAGTATATAACCGTGTTATACTTCTTGTGCTAATAATTCTTTACGGTACAATGCAATTTTTCTAGAAGGAAGCTTTTCCAGAACGACAACTTTATCAGGTTGAGAACACAATGCACATAACATGGTATATAACCGCGCTGTGGTTTGGGTGCTAATGATTCTTTACAGTACAATATGGCTTTTCCAGAAGATAGCTTTTCCATAATGACAACTTTATCAGATTGACAAGACAATACACACAACGTGGTATGTAACTCCTCTATGCTTCGCGTACTAATGATTCTTTACGCACAACACAACTTTTCCAGAAGAAAACTTTTCCTGAACGGCAGCTTTATCAGGTCCATAAGATAATACACATAACGTGGTATGTAACCGCTCTATGCTTCGTGTACTAATGATTATTTCGGGTATAAGAAAGTTTTTTTTATTTTGAACCAAGTCATATGTATTTTAAAACCCTTTTGAATAAACATTACAACCTCCATTAAAAAATTCCACTAACATTTAACAAGTGGTTCAAAAAGAGGCAAAAGGGTGAAGGTAGTTCAACAGATCCCCATGGATCACGTCTTAACACTATTGATCCCTACATTGAAAATAATATGCTAGGTTGCTATTTTTACTTAAGTGATGAAAAGTGGTATAATATTCTCCATACCTTGAAAAATCAGCCTATCAATATACACACTGATCTCAAAGTCGCATGGCACATTATTGAGGGCAAATTGCATTCTACAAAGCCTGAAGGTATTCAAATTTGGGGCAAAAAACTACAATGGGTTCCCTTTTACTCAAAACGGTGTGATTATGAAGTACTGTGTCGCCAACATGGGCTTGTTGTGCCATAAGCACTATCTACAGCCTTCCAAACAGACACACACAAAGATGAGCCAGAAGTGATTAGGCATCTGATGGGGGAGATTCTAGAGATGGAAAAGGCGCCTGTTGTTCATCATGCAATGGATGATCTTAACCTCTTGAGAGGAATGGAGGATTAGTACTGGGGTTTATTAGAAAATGATAAATTTCATAGAGAAACTGATTATCCTATTTTCCCAATAGTTGTCGAGTGGGAGGGATTAGCTAAGTTTCTACCACAGACACTGGACGTAGATGTCCCAAATTGTTGTAGAAATCAGGTAAGTGGTCTTCTTGATGATAGCGATAAAATGCGAGAAATATGTGTCAACTGGGTCCTAGATTACGATTCCCTCGATGTCAAAGGGTACATACACGATGTTGACGAAGAAGTTGAGGACAGTGACAATGAAATAATGTTAGTCAGCGACGATAATGGCAAATGATAATTGTTTTTTTAAAATAGGTTTATGTTAGATTGTCATATGCCACATTTACGGGTATAAACGGTATCACCAACATCCATTTTTTCCTTATACACGTTCTTTTTTGCACATTTAACTTACGCAAATAATTTTTGTTACACACCATTTTAAATAATTCTAGTGGCCAAAAATGCTCAGTACCCACTGGCTAAAACTACCCACTATATGTGTTTAAGTATGCATTAATACTATATTGCTTACCAACGTACCGGGTCGCGACAAATCCTGTATGTTGAAAGTAATTCATTGCATGTGAGCACGACAGGTGGTAAATGGACCATTTCCCACAAGAACACAACTTGCTGGCTTCATTTACGGTGTGTGTATTGTTCCCCTGATTTGATGGATTGCGGTGTGAACTTCAAAAAAATTTCGCTCGTTGCAATACTGTAAAAATGAATGCCAGTGTGCTCGCCTCCTGTATTTCTCAAATCTTTTAAATGGTATTGGCATAAATTCAACACCCATCCATCAATTCCAATGCACCTCTATACTTTTAACAAACCTCTTCGCTATCTGTTTGAATGACATCCGCACCATGGCAGTGACAAAAAATCCACGTGCAGACTTTAATAACCCGTTGAAAATCTCTGACACATCCGTAGTCAGGGTTCCCCATCGTCTGCCACGATCCGCATGCAATATCCACTTGCCAATATCACGTAGCATCAACCAATCATAGGCTCTTTCATCATCCTGCCTGATCGATTCCATGAGTCTCCTGAATTTGCACTTTAGTGATTAATTGCAACCAACCACATTAAATCATGCAAGTCCTTGTTGGGATGTGCCTTCTGTAAATTGGCCTTCAGGTGCCTCACAAAATAACTGTGTTGTGCATACGGTTCCTGACATTCAGGAAAATATTGTACAGAATTTAAAATACCACCATGCCGATAAGATATTAGACAAATACGTGTACGTTGTTTGATAACGTGCTCCTTCAAGTGGTTCAAAAATAGCGTCCACGTCTCTTGGCTTTCATTGGCACAAATAGTAAAATCTAAGGGAAATATTTGTCCATTAGCATCTACTGTAATGGTGATCAAAAACTAAATATCATACTTTTCATAGACATGAGTGTTGTCTATGGATATTACCGGTCGCAATGCACAAAACTATCAATTAATGATTTGAATGCCCAAAACACATATCTGAATATATATTATGGTATTTCTGCACTCCGCTCAAGCTTCCATTCAACAACAGTCACAGAGTTAAAGTGTTGCAATACGGCCATGTACTTGGGTAGAGATGCAAATAACTAATCGCAGTCACCATAAACAATTTCAAACGCACGTTTGCACCCGAGAAATGCCTTTCTTTTGGTAATGGTACATCCATATTCCTGGTGGACAGATGTAATGCACTCTTGATCTTGTACCTTTTGGAGGCTTCAATGTGTGGAATCAAGACAAGAGAAATCAAGTCAACATCCAAGTTAAAGTGATTCCCGTTGAATGTGTCCATTTCACAATTGTGGGTGCCAATGTATTTACCCACAACCCACATATTTGTTTTCTTCTTCCTCGCACGCAACACCCAATTAAAACACGTAAACAATCTATGACAAGCATCCTTGTATACATCTGAGATGACTCCCATACCATCATCTCACAACACTCTTTTACGCTATATATTTTCACCGCCCTAATTAGGCGCGCCTTATCAAGAAAGAGCATGCCCTTTGACAACACTGTTGGTCTAGATTCATCCCACATTGCTATCCAAATTTCATCAATATCCCTTGTGAGGGAATCCACATCAAGCGTACTTGGAAAATGATAAAGGTAGGGAATATGCCTTGAATGAAGCGATACGTGGGACTCATACACTCTTGGTCTAACGGGAGGTAGAGCATGCTCCCTCGTCAAATCAGGTTCGACATTCTCTTCCTCCTCATTAGGGAAGGGTGTGTCATCTCCAGACTCATCGGCGTTCTTGGCATAATCACTATTCTCTTTCTGACTTTGCGTATCTGCCAGATCCCGAGTAAATATGTCATCTTCGGGTAATTGAGTAAGGACATGTCCATCAAGTTGCTCATTTTCACTACACAACCAAAGAAATAATGAGTTACTGAAATTTGTCCAAACAGTCCATATAACTATATATATTCACTTACAAATCATAATGTGTTGATATCCCATGATGCACATTATCTTGTTAATGCTGACTCCCGGATGGACCACCATGATCCAACACACCAAAACTAGGCATATTTTAACTGGGCGTTGATTCATAACTTGTAAAATTCATATCTGGTCGGTATCCTTTGTGGAATATATGAGTGTTAACACAAATACAATACACAAAAATGTATATCGTAACGCAAAGGAAAATTGAAGTTTACCACTCGACTTGTGGATTATGTATACTAGGGAATAAATTATTTCCCCGCTCCTCGTTTGCCCTTGGAGATAAGTTTAGATCTGTCCAAAATCTTTCTTCTAGAACCTGTTTGGTTAGAACTGCTCCAAAATAACCACCCGATGATTGAGGGATTTTCCTACTTTGTGCAACCTCATTATTGCGAACGTCTTCAGCCTTGACGTAGTTTTCCAACAGTTTTATCACAATAAATTTCCGGTATTCATCCGGAGTCCTGAAAAATTCTCTTAGAGTTTCATCGTTTTCGATGTTAAATTCAGCATAACAAGCAACCCCTTGCGGAGTCACAGAGTACAAATATCTTCTGGTTATTTTAAGATTCATCGTACATTTGTTTAGATTCATTTTTAACATAACAACGATACCAAATTATCGCACTCCATTGTAGTGGCAACTTAACATAAGTTTGTGAGGAAAAACTATAGCTTACTGAGTTATTCGTTACCACAACCCCAACCTCTCAATATAATGAAAGCTTAATGCTTTGCTCTTCAGACATTATGACAAAATGCAAAACAACTTAACAAAGAAAAATTTCAGAAGACTTGAAAATGTTTATGCATGGATTTTTACAAAATCCTTCACCTCTTTAAATAAAGTAAAAACCAGTTTGGGGGTTAAATTATTGAGGTAGAGCATCTTATTAGCTTAAAATGCTATACCCAGTTAAATTATTATTATATCAGTTAAGCACAGAAGAATTATTTGGGGGCCCACTTAATATGTATAGCGTTTAGTAAAGAACGCAATATATAGCGTCTTTTTAAAAAACGCTATACTTAATTGGCCAAACGGCCGTTAAGATATAGCCTCTTTAAAAGAAGCTATATATATTATGATCACTATGTTTTTTTCCACATACTTTTGTTCTTTGAGTCCAAAAGAACCAAATTTTGGTTCCGAACCCTAGCGTGGTCTGAGATGCGTGTTGCGCGGCCGCGATCAGCTTAGCGCGGTCCGTGTGTCCAAGTTCAGAAAGACAGTAGTTTCCAGGTCAACCAGCGCGGCCGCTTCCCCTTTTTGCGCGGTCCGCGCTGGAAGATTCAGAGAGTTGAGAATTGTCAGGTTCTTCAGCGCGGCCGCGTCCATTTTTGTGCAATCCGCGCTGGAAGGTTCAGAGAGAGGAATCTTGGTTCAATCTTCAGCGCAGCCGCAATGCAGTTCTGCATGGTCCATGCTGGGTCTTTAGGGCGTGTATATAAAGTCAAGAATTAAGTTATTTTTCACTTTTTTTCAAAACCCAAAACGCAAGAGGTGATTTTCCAAGCGATTCTTCTTCTTCAAATCAATTGGTAAGTAATTTCTAACTTATTTTCCTCACTCTTTAACATCTTTTAACACAATTCCAACTCCAAAACAAAGATTTTATTTTGGAAATTCTGGATAGAACTTAGGTTTTCTAAAATTTGGGGCTTTTGGACCTTAATTTCAGGTCCGATTCCAAAATAAATTATATATTTCAGCTTATGGGGGAATGGGTAATCTGTTTTTGGTTCGAACCTCGAGTTTTGACCATGTGGGCCCGTGTGCATTTTTGACCTTTTTGGGTAAAATGATGAATAAAACTATAATCAGACATTGGGTTTGATTTGTTTAGCACATATTGATAACGTGAAGTCATTATTGCATAAATTTGATTGAATTGGAGCCAAAATCGAGAGGGAAAGCGGTTGTTGAGGATTGAATTGGTCGTGAAAGTTTGAAGTAAGTGTTTGATCTACTCTAGTTTGAGAAAATAGGAGTTGAGTCATATTTGTTACTTGCTAATTGTTGAGTATGATGTATAGGCATGGTGACGAGTATCTATACATTGGTATCTAGCATGACCGTGAGTCGTTATATTACGTATATTTGGATTTTGCTATATCTTCCAAGTTTGAATGATGATTTCTATATATTGTGAAGAGTATGTGAAGGAAAATTGTGATATTTAAATATTGAGGAGCGTTGACTCAAATTATAAATGAACTACTGAGTAAGAACGAAAGAAGAGAAAGAATCATTGAATTACTCTCTCGCCAAAAATGTTTATGGAATTATTGGCATATTCCATGTTGGAAATCTTATCATATATTATTGAGTCATTGTTGGACCCCCTATTAATATCTTTCCAGTTTATTCCTTTGCCCCTTAACTACGATTGTTGCTTGGGTGAGGAAGAGAGTAAAAGCACGAAGAGTGATGTCGTGCAATGTTTGTTGTATTGAAATAGGAGCGACTGGTACGCCTACCACAAATGAGATATTGAAATGGGAGCGAGTGGTATGCCTACCACAAATGATATTGAAATGGGAGCGAGTGGTACGCCTACCATGAGTGATATGAAATGGGAGACGTCTGTATTTATCCCCCAGAGGCTACAGAGTTAGGAGAAATTTCACATTTGTTCTTTCCCGTCGTGCGTATTTGTTCTTCAAATGGTAAATGAAATCCTACTATGTTCTTTCGCAGATGGCGAGAACACGCGCTTCCTCATCTACCGCTCAGCAGCCCGAGGCCCCAACAGTAGCTCCCACTAAGGGTAGAGGTTGAGGCCGAGGCCCTACTAGAGGCTGAGATAGGGGCAGAGCTCAGCCCCGAGCAGCAGCACCAGTGGCGGAGCCTCAGGTTGATTTTGGGGAAGAGGCTCTAGCCCCAGCAGTTCATGTGGGCCAAGCTCAGGTCCCAGAAGGGTTCATTGCTACCCCAGTTATACAGGACGCTCTGGTCCGATTGGTAGGCCTTTTGAAGGGTGTCACCCGAGCGGGTTTTCTTCCAATAGCACCAGCCACTTGTCAGGATGGAGGAGGGACTAAGACTCCTGCTACGCGCACTCCGGAACCAGTAGCTCCCCAAGTTCAGGTTCCAGTGGTTCAGCCAGCTATGGCAGTTCAGCCGGGTGTAGCAGTTCAGCCCGACGATGGAGCGGCCATGTCCGCCAATGCTTTGTGGAGGCTGGATAGGTTCACCAATGTCTTCACTACTACATTCAGCGGTGCCTCTACTGAGGATCCCCATGATTATTTGGATAGTTGTCATGAGGTTCTCCGGAACATGGGAATCGTCGAGACTAATGGGGTTGATTTTGCTACCTTTCGTTTTTCTGGATCCGCCAACACTTGGTGGAGGGATTATTGCTTAGCCAGACCAGTCGGTTCTCCTTCATTGACTTAGGGGCAGTTCATAGAGTTGTTTCTGGAAAAGTTTCTCCCCCTGACTTAGCGAGAGGCATTTCGGAGGCAGTTTGAGCTCCTTCAGCAGGGTTCCATGAAGGTCACTCAGTACAAGACCAGGTTCATTGCTATAGCTCGCCATTCTCTTGTCATACTCCCTACTGAGAGAGAGAGAGAGAGAGGGTGAGGAGGTTTATTGATGGTCTTATTTAGCTGATTCGTCTTCAGATGGCCAAGGAGACTGTGAGCGAGATCACTTTTCAGGATGCGGCCAGTGTGGCCCGCCGAGTTGAGATAGTTCTATCATAGGGAGGAGGTCATGGGTCAGACAAGAGACCCCCTCATTCTGGCAGATTCAGTGGTGCCTCGTCTTGAGGTAGAGATTATTATGGTAGAGGCCATCCTCCCAGGCCCTTTCAGTCAGCTCTCCAGGTTTCCCATGGTACTTCAGGTGGTCATGGTTCTCAGACGTACTATTCTGATCAGCAGCCTTACAGTGCACCATCAGCACCTATCAGTGCGCCGCCACTTCAAAGTTTCCAAGGCCGTCCGCCAAGGGCTTGTTTTACTTGTGGATACACGAGGCACATTGCTAGGTATTTCCCTTGAGCACCAGGTAGTTCTCAGCATCAGGGTTCTCGTGCCATAGTACCGGCATCAGGTGTTTCATAGTCCGCCCAGCCAGTTAGAGGTGGGGGTAGAGGTGTTAGAGGTGGAGGTAGAGGTCATAGAGGTGGATCTCAGACCGCCAGAAATGGAGGCCATCCAGCAGCAAACCATCCTAGGGATACTGTTCAGGGTAGTGGGGCACAGCCACGATGTTATGCTCTTCCAGCCAGGCCAGAGGCTGAATCTTCAGATGCAGTCATTACATGTACTATTCTGATTTGTGACAGAGAAGCTTGAGTGCTATTTTATCCAGGGTCTACCTATTCATATATGTCATATTACTTTGCACCGTACTTGGTTCTGCCTAGTGATCCACTGAGTATTCATGTTCACGTGTCTACACCGGTGGGTGATTCTATTATGGTCGATCGAGTCCATCATTCCTGTATTGTGGTGATTGGGGGTCTTGAGACCCGTTTTGATCTGTTGCTTTTAGATATGGTCGACTTTGATGTTATTTTGGGAATGGATTGGTTATCACCATATCACACTATCTTGGAATGTCATACCAAGACTATGACCTTAGCTTTACCGGATATGCCCCATTTAGAGTGGAGAGGAACTCTTGGTCACTATACCCACAATGTTATTTTGTACGTGAAAGCTCAGTGTATGGTCGAGAAGGGGTGTTTGGAATATCTGGCCTATGTTCGTGATTCCAGTACCGAGGTTCCAACTATTGATTCTGTGCCCGTGGTTCGCGAGTTTCCTGAGTTTTTCCCTTCAGATCTTCCGAGTATGCCACCCGATAGGGATATTTATTTCTGCATTGATTTGGTTTCAGGCACCCAACCCATTTCTATTCCGCCATATCGCATGGCCCCGCCAGAGTTGAAGGAACAGTTACAGGATTTTCTTGAGAAGGGTTTCATTAGACCCAATGTGTCATCGTGGGTGCGTCGGTGTTGTTTTTAAAGAAGAAAGATGGTTCTATGAGAATGTGCATTGATTACCGATGATTGAACAAGATTAAAATCAAGAATAATTATCCACTACCGAGGATTGATGATTTATTTGATCAGCTTCAGGGTGCCAAGGTGTTTTCAAAGATAGACTTGATATCTGGCTATCATCAGTTGAAGATTAGGGCATCCGATGTTCCTAAAACAGCTTTCCACACTCGGTACGAACATTATTAGTTCTTGGTCATGTCTTTTGGGTTGACAAATGCCCCAACAACTTTTATGGACCTGATGAATCGAGTGTTCAGGCCTTATCTAGACTTGTTCGTGATAGTCTTCATTAATGACATATTGATATACTCCCGCAGCCAGGAGGAGCATGAGCAGCATCTCAGAGGGGTTATTCAGACTTTGAAGGATAGTCAGTTATATGGTAAGTTTTCAAAGTGTGAGTTCTGGTTGAGTTCGGTTGCATTTCTGGGTCATATTGTATCCACAGAGGGTATCAAGTTGATCCGAAGAAGATTGAGGCAGTCAAGAACTAGTCTAGACCCATATCAGCTACATAGATTCGGAGTTTCTTAGGATTGGCAGGATACTATTGTCAGTTCGTGGAGGGGTTCTCATCTATCGCAGCCCCGATGACCAGCTTGACCCAAAAGGGTGCCCAGTTCAGTTGGTCGGATGGGTATGAGGTGAGCTTTCAGAGGCTCAAGACAGCTCTGACTATGGCACCGGCTTTGGTTTTGCCCACAGGTTCAGGGCTCTATACCGTCTATTGTGATGCTTCTCGTATTGGGCTTGGTGCAGTGTTGATTCAGGATGGCAAGGTTTTAGCCTCTGCTTCGAGGCAGTTAAAGATTCACGAGAAGAATTGTCCAGTACATGATTTGGAGTTGGCAACTATTGTTCACGCATTGAAGATCTGGAGGCACTATTTATATGGCGTGGCATGTGAGCTGTTCACTGATCACAAGAGTCTTCAGTACTTGTTTAAGCAAAAGGAGTTGAATTCGAGGCAGAGAAGGTGGTTGGAGTTGTTGAAAGATTATGACATCACTATTTTATATCATCCCGGGAAGGCCAATGTGGTGGCCGATGCCTTGAGTAGGAAGTCACCCAGTATGGGCAGTCTTGCTTATATTCTGATCAATTAGAGGCCGCTTGCTTTGGATGTTCAGGCTTTGGCCAATCGATTTGTGAGGCTGGATATTTCTGAGCCTAGTCGAGTGCTAACTTGCACGATCACTAGTTCTTCATTATTGGAGTGTATCCATGATCGACAGTTTGACGATCCTCATTTGTGTGTCCTTAGAGACACGGCGCAGTGAGGAGATGCCAAGCAGGTTACATTAGATGCTGAAGGATTTTTGAGATTGCAATGGAGAAATTGCGTATCAAATGTGGATGGGCTTCGAGAGTTGATTCTAGAGGAGGCCTACAGTTCCCAGTATTCTATTCATCCAGGCGCCGCGAAGATGTATCAGGATTTGCGGCAGCATTATTGGTCGCATAGAATGAAAAAGGATATTGTGGCATATGTAGCACAATGTTTGAACTGTCAACAGGTTAAATATGAGCATCAGAGGCCTGGTGGTTTGTTTTGGAGAATTGAGCTTCCCGAGTGGAATTGGGAGAGGATCACTATGGACTTCGTTACTGGACTTCCATTGTCTCGGTAGAAGTTCGATGCAGTTTGGCTCATCGTTGATAGGCTGACCAAGTCAACGCATTTTATTCTTGTGACAGTCACCTATTCATCCGAGAGGTTAGCTGAGATTTATATTCGGGAGATTGTTTGCCTGCATGGGGTGCCGCTATCTATCATTTTGAACAGAGGTACGCAGTTTACCTAGCATTTCTGGAAAGCAGTTCAGCGGGAATTAGGCACCCAGGTACAGTTGAGCACAACATTTCACCCTGAGACAGACGGGCAGTCAGAACGAACTATTCAGATAATGTAATATATGCTCCGAGCTTGTGTTATTGACTTTGGAGGTTCGTGGGATCAGTTTTTGCCTTTAGCAGAATTTGCCTACAACAACAACTACCAGTCGAGTATCCAGATGGCTCCTTATGAGGCTTTATATGGTAGGCGGTGTCGATCTCCGGTTGGATGGTTTGAATCGGGAGAGGTTCGGCTGTTGGGTACAGATTTGGTTCAGGAGGCCTTGGATAAGGCCAAGATTATTCAGGAAAGTCTTCGTTCAGCTTAGTCCAGGCAAAAGAACTATGTAGATCGTAAGGTTCGAGATGTAGCTTTCATGGTTAGTGAGCGGGTGTTGCTCTGAATATTGCATATGAAAGGCGTGATGAGATTTGGGAAGAAGGGAAAGCTTAGACCTAGGTTCATTGGTCCGTTTGAGATTCTTGATCGAGTGGGAGATGTGGCTTATAGACTTGTATTGCCACCTAGCTTATCAGCCATGCATCAAGTTTTACATGTATCCATGCTTCAGAGGTATCATGGCGATCCAGCCCACGTGTTAGATTTCAACACTGTCCAGTTGGACAAGGGCTTGTCTTACGAGGAGGAGCTGGTGGCTATTGTAGACCGGCAGGTTCGTCAGTTGAGATCCAAAAGTTTCCCCTCTGTTCGTGTTCAGTAGAGAGGTCAGCCTCCTAAGGCTTCGACCTGGGAGTCCGAGTCTGATATCCGGAGCCGTTATCCCCACCTATTCCCCGACTCAGGTAATTCCTTCTTCTGTCCGTTCGAGGACGAACGGTTGTTTTAGAGGTGGAGAATGTGACGACCCAAAGGGTCATCACTATTTTTCTTATCCATTCCAAGCTTCTGAGGCCTTGAAAACCTTATTTATAGTCATCTCAATTTGCGTGCACAGTCTATACGCATAGCGGGAACCTCAAATATGAAATTCTGTGAGATTTTGCTAAGTTTTGATATTAAAATGAATAAATTTGACTTCGGTCAACATTTTGGATAAACAGACCTAGACCCGTAAATTTACAGTCTCGGAAGGTCCGTATAAAAATATGGGACTTGGGTGCATGCCCGGAATCGAATTCCGAGGTCCCAAGCCCGAAAAATGAATTTTTTATATGAAATTATTTTCTGAAATAATTAATAAAATCGAAAAATAAAATTTGATTAGAAGACTGTGTATCGGGCTCATGTTTTGGTTCCGATGCCCGGTATGAGTGTTATATATGCTGTAAGCGCTTTGTAAAGTTTGGTTGAACTCGGACGTTGTTGATGTGTTTTGGACTTAAAACTCTAAAATTGATGTTTTACGAAAATTGGAAGGAAATCATGGGTCTTGATGTTATTTTGGCGATTTGATCGCATGAATAAGTTCGTAGGATGTTTTTGAGGTTGTGTGAATGTTCGGTTTGGAGCCCCGAGGGCTCGGGCGAATTTTGAATAGGTTCCGGAAGGTCTTAGACATAAAGTTGCAGGTTCAGGGAATTTTAGGCTCCAGTGCGCCCGCGATCGCCCTAGCACGGTCTGCGGTGCGTGATGTGCGGCCGCAATTGGCTTAGCGCAATCCGCGTGGCCAAACTCAGAGAGCCAGTAGTTTCCAGGTCGACCAGCGTGGACGCGTCCTCTTTTTGCGCGGTCCGCGCTGGAAGATTCAGAGAGTTGAGAATTGTCAGGTTCTTCAGCGCGGCCGCGTCCATTTTTGTGTGGTCCGTGCTGGATGGTTCAGAGAGTGGCATCTTGGTTCAGTCTTCAGCGCGACTGCGGTGCACTTCTGTGCGGTCTGCACTGGGTCTTCACGGTGGGTATTTAAAGTCGGTAATTTCAGTTATTTTTCATTTTTTTTCAAAACCCAAAACCTAAGAGACAATTTCCCAAACGATTTTTCTTCTTCAAAATGATAGGTAAGTAATTTCTAACTCATTTTCTTCACTCTTTAATATCTTTTAACACAATTCCAACTCCAAAACAAAGATTTTAATGGGAAAATTTGGGAATTATGGGTAGAACTTAGGTTTTCTAAAATTTTGGGGTTTTGGACCTCAATTCGAGGTCCGATTCCAAAATAAATTATATATTCTCTGGTTTTGGTTCGAACCTCGTATTTTGACCATGTGGGCGTGGGGAGATTTTTGACCTTTATGGGTAAAATGATGAAAAAAAATATAATTAGACATTGGGTTTGATTTGTTTAGCACATATTGATAACGTGAAGTCATTATTGCATAAATTTGATTTAATTGGAGTCGAATTCGAGAGGGACAACGGTTGTTGAGGATTGAACTAGTCGTAGAAGTTTGAATTAAGTGTTTGATCTACCCTAGTTTGAGGGAATAGGAGTTGAGTCATATTTGTTACTTGCTAATTGTCGAGTATGATCTATAGGCGTGGTGACGAGTATCTATACATTAGTGTCTAGTATGATCGTGAGTCGTTATATTACGTATATTTGGATTTTTCTATATCTTCCAAGTTTGAATGATGATTTCTATATATTGTGAAGAGTATGTGAAGGAAAATTGTGACATTTAAATGTTGAGGAGCGTTGACTCAAATTATAAATGAACTACTGAGTAAGAACGAGAAGAGAAAGAATCATTGAATTACTCTCTCGCCAAAAATGTTTATGGAATTATTGGCATATTCCTTGTTGGAAATCTTATCATATATTGTTGAGTCATTATTGGACTCCCATTAACATCTTTCCAGTTTATTCCCTTGCCCCTTAACTGCGATTGTTGCTTGGCTGAGGAAGAGAGTAAAAGCACGAAGAGTGATGTCGTGCAATGTTTGATATATTGAAATGGGAGCGAGTGGTATGCCTACCACAAACGAGATATTGAAATGGGAGTGAGTGGTATCCCTACCACGAATGATATTGAAATGGGAGCGAGTGGTACGCCTACCACGAGTGATATGAAATGGGAGCGGGTGGTACACCTACCATGAGATATGAGAAATGGGATCGGGTTGCACGCCTGCAACAAGATGAGCTGAATATAAGTTGTCTTTATTTCTTATTTCCGCATTAGAAGATAAACTATAGATTGTTTCTCCATTATTCTTGATATCATGTTTGTATCTGCTACCCTTGAAGCATGTTCCCTTCCCACATTGACTGATTGTTTCCTGTACTTCCTTGTTGTGTGTGTATATATATGTATATATTTGAACTGCACAAGATTAATTGGGTGTCTGGTCCTAGCCTCGTCACTACTTCGCCGAGGTGGGCTAGGCACTTACCAGCACATGGGGTCGGTTGTGCTAATACTACACTCTGTGCTCTTTTGCACAGATACAGGTTTCGGACAGCAGCAGCAGCACGGGTGCTAGCATTCAGACCAGCGAGACACTGAGGTAGCCTTGCAGGCGTCCACAAGGTCCGGCGCCTCTTTTATATTTATTTCAGTCTGTTATCTCATGTATTTCGAGACAAACAGTATATTTTCTTTCAGACGTTGTATTTAACACTCTTAGTAGTTCGTGAGTAATGTGACACCGGTTCTTGGGTATAGGTTCATGTAAAATTTTCGTATTTCATTAGTTTTATTAACTTAAAGTCTTCCGCTCATTTAATTAAATTCCGATGTATTTATAATATTATTGTTGAAATTGTTAAAAGAAGAATATTGATAACGAAAAGGTAAATAAGAGTTGGCTTGCCTAGCTCCTATTAGTAGGCGCCATCACGACTCCCGGGAGTGGGAAATCCTGGTCGTGATTTGATGGAGAAGCATTTACCGTGAATATGTCGAAATAATCTTTTTCGAAACATGAAATGCCAAGAGGATATCCTTTGTTGCTTGGAGCAGATATAGGCCATGACGAAAATGTAGAAAATATATTTTTATTGCTCGGCGCGGATGTAGGCTATGAATAAATATTATCTCATTGGCATGAGCTCCGCCCTCACGAGTTTGGCTCTTTCGATTATCTGACCTGCTTGTATGGTCTTGTTCCGAGGACTAGTTCGCTATTTATTGGGCCATCATAGGAGATGACACTCTCTTAAGAGAAAACCGTCGCGCAGCATTCGCCTATGGGAGGAAGCCCACCGATCTCATCGTAGCCCTTTTTAGAGGGCACGTTGCTCTGCTAATAAATTTGTTGGAGAGACCTGTGGGTCTCAAACCAGGTCGAGGAAAAAGAGCTCAGTGGATACTGCACTGACCTCGGATCTCCGAGTGGAGTTCGAGATTTATGAATGCCTTGGCTGACTGCCTGTAAGTAGGTTAACAACAAGAAAAGAAAAAAATGGAAATGATAAAGGAGATGGCATTTCGGCGAGCAAGCCCTACGACAGTCGTCGTCCTCATCCGGCCAGGCCTGACCGAGGATGTGATTATCCTTACTTTTTGACCTCATTCGAGGACAATGCCGGTCATGGTCATAAGGCGAGGGATCTCCTATTGTTGTTCATATCTAGATGCTTTAGCCTTGCATTTGTCATGGGGTGTTGCACCTCTGGCAGAGCAGGGCCGGAGTCGCGCATCGGGCGATGTACCTGCTGTTGTCTGTATAAAGTGTATGCACCCTGTGTCGCTTGACGTATTAGCCTGAGCTTGGGCGGGTCATGGAGGTGGAGCGATTTGGTGGTTATGGCAATTTCCATTGGGAACCTATCAGAGGTCCGGCCCGAGAGCGATGTTGGGCTGGATCGTCGGTATAATTTTGGTCGATCCACCTATACTCATAAATGTATGTTTTATTTGAAATGAGTCGAATGAAACAAGGGATTAACAGTACGTTAATGCGAAGCCGAGATGGAATCTCGGCGTCCTTTTCCTCGAACGAGACGGTGTCCTTTCGGAGCATTTCCTGGGACCGTCCCTTTCTCGTGACGAGCACTTGCATTCTACGTTCTACGGATCCTCACGGGATATCGCCATCCTTTAACAGTTGTGATGATACGCCGTAGCTTGTTGGCTCTACTTTGTCCGATTTTCTCTCGTCCGTGGAGCTGGATCCGGGTTTGTTCGCTTGGCAACACTTTGTAGTGACCTTGGCTGAATGACATAGTTGCTGCCCTTTTGGGTTTGCAACTATGAGCATCTCATGATTCCCGTGGCGGGCCATGATTTTCTTGGATGGGTTTTGGTTGAATAGATCCGAGCCTCCAAGAGTTCCCGGCTTCGCATATGGTTACCACTATGATTGGAACTGTGACGTTGATGTTGAGCTCTATCGGGTGAGGTTTCCATGCCGGTCGTGTATTGTTGAATCTGGTACTATCGGAGGTTCCTTGAGGGTGCTGCCCTCGAGCTACTACCTTGTTGCTGCGAGACATGTTGTATCTCGAATCACCTCTTCCGTTCGCGCCGTATGGATGATGGCACCGTTCATTCAGCATTAGCTCCCCTACTGGGAATCTACCCGGATATGCCGAACCCGAGGAGGTTCCTCGAGGGTCGTCCACGGCCATGATTTGTGTTAGATGTCGGCTGCTGGTATCCAACCATGCCTCGACCGGATGTTCGACCAAGCTTTGCTTGTCTGGATTCGCGGGGAATGCATCCTTAGGGTTTTGTGCGAAGGCTTGTGGTGCCTCACTATTCGGGGCCAGGAGTGATTTTGCTTGTCCTATCAGGGAACTGGGTGTGGATTCCCATGACACTTTATTTCTTCTTTTCCCGTCCTTCGGTGCATTGTCCCCTTTTGGCATTCCTTTGATGGCGTCGCCATGCGCTCCCATGGATCGCGTTAGTACAGCGAGCGGGTCCTCGAGATCAGGCGTTGAACAGTGGCGCTGCATCATGGTTTCTTCTGAGGTAGTTTCTTCAAATCTCCTTATTAGGACTGGTCCGAGTTACTAGATGGGCGTGTGTAACTGGTGATGCATCCGTGAGGACTTGAGGTCCTATCACTCATGGGGGATTTTGTCATTTCCGACTTTCGTTAAATGAGTCCTGGGGTCATATCTTTAGGAGACGGTTGCCGTAGGAGTTTTGCGAGTATGATAATGTCTTCTAGCATCCATACTGCTACAGGATTGGTTGTCGATTCATCGTTGTCCAACACCTCGGGTACTGGCTCGAAGTGAGGAGATATTTTGGGTGCTTTTGCACTGAGAGACTCCGGGTGGCTCTGTAGCTAAGAGATAGCCAAATGCTATTCCTGCAACATTTCAAAAATAATGCGAAGGTTAATTTCCCGTTCTATCGGGGCTGGGATTTTTAGGGCTTCCTGCTGGTTAATGTGATGTGTGTCACTATAGGTGTGCAAGGCTTCATTACCCTGCTGCGCGGCATGCAGATTTGTGTCGAACCGATCTTGATGCGCTATCAAGATCCAGCGCTGTCGCGCCAGCCATTAGAACGGTCATACTGTTCTCTTTGCGATTTTGGGGTTATCATCCTCAATTTCTCTTGTCGAGCCGATCATTAACCTAAATCGAAAGATCTTAGGCAAGAAAAAATGTGAAAGATATCGTGCATTTAAGTGACTGTCACACCTCTTTTTTACGGCGCTTACATACTCCCGGCGAAAGGGATATAAACATAAAAAGAGTTTTTCCAAT
>MU721930.1:3761-20507 GCA_026770625.1 Nicotiana glauca
AATACTGATATAGAACATGAAACAACACAATAAGGGGAAAACGGGGTGGTAACTCTCGTGACAACGGGCCGGGTCGTCACAATAACCCTATGTGTATGTCACGACCCAAATCCTAACCTACCGTGATTGCACCTATCGTGGTACTAGGCAAGTCGACATTTCCAAAATACTTTCAACATTTAATAGGAAATGATTAAGAAATTTTAAATAACCAAAGTTTTCATAAAATAGGATAAAAACCTAAAACAAAAATGCGGAAAAACAACTCCCAAATCGGGATGTCACTGAGCTCATGAGCATCTATACATCACCAGTCTAGGAAAGAAATGTCTACGAAAGTATGGATCAAATACAAATAAAGAAAAAGATAAGAAAGGAGAAACAAGGACTGCGAATGCCGGACAGCTACCTCGTAATTTCCAAAGATCAACCATGCACGATATCAATGCCCACCATGTCTGAAAATACCTGAATCTGCACACGAAGTGCAGGGTGTAGCGTGAGTACAACTAACTTAGTAAGTAACAATAATAAATAAGGAACTGAAAGATAGTGACGAACTACACAATTATAGTTCATTTTCAGTAGTTTCAACAAGAAAGTAGACATGCTTTCAAATCCGGCAATTTAAGTCAAATAAGTTTATACATGCCAAGTTCAAGTAAAAATCGGATATAATATCTCCCAGATGTTTCAGAACAGTGGCATATAGCAGCTATGTTCAACAACAATGAAAGAAAATACAGCCTCTCAAGGGAACAATCACTCAGTCTTTCTTAATAGCTCATCACTTGGCTCTCACCCTTCAACACTTACTCTCAATATAGGTACCTGCGCTCATAGGGAGTGTACAGACTCCATAGGGGCTCCTTTAGCCCAAGCGCTATATCGATGCGGCATGTAGCCCCATCCCATAATATATATAGCCATAAGGCCTGTTGCAGCGTGCAATCCGATCCATATGTATACAACCATAAGGCTTATTGCGGCATGCAACCCGATCTATATACATACATCCCTAAGGCTCGTTGAGGCGTGCAACCCGATTCATAAATATACATATAGTTCATAGCTCGGCACTCAAGCCATAACTCAGTCATCAACTTCTCCAGTCTCTCGGGCTCTCAGAAATCATAAAAATCAGCCCAAATAGAGATAATATAATGTATCAACAAGAAACAATAAGAGACCGCGATATGTTGCACAAGTAAAACTGTGACTGAGTACAAGACAACAATTATCAAGTAATTCAACAAGTACATGACCTCTGCGGGTCCCAACAGTTTCAACACATAGCTTGAGCATGATTTCTAACATGATTTGCAGTCAAATTTCTATTACACAGTAAGAGCATATAGCTAACAACAAGTTATTCAACTTTACAGTTCCACGAAATGGACCAAGTCATAATTCCTACAGTGCGTGCCCACACGCCCGTCACCTAGCATGCGCGTCACCTCCAAAGCAATCACATAATGTGTAATCCGAGGTTTCATACCCTAAGAACTAGATTTATAACTATTACTAACAATAATACGAGTAAACTCTACACTAATATACCTTTGCCTTGCAAGCCGACCTCCAAATATCCCAAATCTAGCCACAAGCAGAACAATACAGTCAATACGGGCTAAAGGAATCAATTCCACAAAAAAATATGAAATTATAAGCCAAAATCCGAAATTGGCCAAAACCTGGCCTTAGGCCCACGTATCGGAATCCAACAAAATATAAAAACCGAAAGCCCATTCACTCACGAGTCTAGTCATATCAAATTCATCAAAATCCGATACCAAATGGCCACCCAAATCCCCAAAATCAACTCTCCAAATCCCTAACCTCAAACCCCCAAAGAACACCTCAAAAACACATCAACTAGGTGAGAAAATCAATGGGAAAAAACATAATTATTGAAGAAATTCAACCACAAGTGACTTACCTCGAGAATCCCTTCAAAATATCTCTAAAAAATTGCCCAATTCCGAGTTTACAAAGTAAAGAAATGAGAAAAGCCTCGGAACCAAACGTTTATATTCTGCCTAGGCTTTTCGCATATGCGGCCATTTATCTACTTCTGTATAACCGCTTTTGCGGTGAAATCTGCACTTCTGTGGAATCCACTTAACCAGCTGCCTCCGTTTTTGCGAGCCCTAGACCGCATTTGCCAATCGCAGGTGCGGAAAATCCCATCGCACCTGCGCACCAGCTCACATCTGCGTCCATTAGCTCTCTTCTGCGACCACACATGTGGGGGAAAATCTTCGCACCTGCGACCTCTGCTCACCTCTCCCTTGGCCGTTTCTGCGGCTCTTATCCCGCTTCTGTGGGCTCGCACTTGTGGTGCCTACTCCGTAGGTGCGATTACGCCATCAGTACCCATAAACTTCATCTGTTTTTTGTTAACCACTCGTAATCAACCCGAGGCCCCCAGGACCTCAACCAAATATACCAACATGTCTTAAAATACGATACGAACTTAGTCAAATCCTCAAACCACCTCAAACAACATCAAAAATACGAATTGCACATGGATTCAAGCCTAATGAACTTTTAAATTTCAAAATTCTAGAGATGATGCCGAAACCTATCAAATCACATTCGATTGACCTCAAATTTTGCACATGAGTCAGAAATGACACCACGAACCTACTCCAACTTCTGGAAATCCAATCCGAACTCGATATAAAAAATTTCACTCCCGATCAAACTTCTCAAAATTTCAATTTTCGTCATATCAAGCCTAATTCTACTATAGACCTCCAAATCACAATTCAGACATGCTCCTAAGTTCAAAATTACCAAACTAAGCTAACAGAACCATCAAAATTCAAATATGAGCTCGTTTACACGTAAATCAACATCCGGTCAAATTTTCCAACTCAAACTTTTTAATTGCGAGACTAATTGTCTCAATTCACTCTGAAATCTCTCCGGATCCGAACCAACTAACCCGGTAAGTCATATAACAGCTGTAGAGTATAAAAGGAGCAAAAAATAGGGGAATGTGGCTACAACTTTCAAAACGATCGATCGGGTCGTTACATCCTCCCTCTCTTAAACAAATATTTGTCCTCGAATGGGTCTAGAAACATACTTGGAGTCACAAATAGGTGTGGATATCTGCCCTACATCTCCCAAGTAGCCTCTTCAACGGATTGACCTTTCCACTGCACCTTTACTGAAGTTATATCCTTTGACCTCAACTTTTTAATCTGACGATCCAAAATGGCTACCAGGCCCACATCCTAAGTCAAATCACCTTCCAACTAAGCCGTACTGAAGTCCAAAACATGAGACAGACCGCCTGCATACTTTCAGAGCATAGAAACATGAAATACTAGATGTAGACTCGACAAACTAAGTGGCAAGTCAAGCTTGTAAGCCACCTCCCCAATACTCTAAAGTACCTCAAAAGGCCCAATGAACCGAGGGCTCAACTTTCCCTTATTTCCGAATCTCATAACACTCTTCATGGGTGAAAACTTCAGCAGAACCTTCTCCCGAACCATGTAAGCAACATCACGGACCTTCGTGTCGGAATAACTCTTCTATCTAGACTGCGCCATGCGAAGCTGCTCCTGAATCAATTTAACCTTGTCCAAAGCATCCTGAACCAAGTCAGTACCCAATAGCCTAGCCTCGCCCGGCTCAAACCAACCTACCGGAGATCTACACCGTCTCCTATACAAAGCCTCATACAAAGCTATCTGAATGCTTGTTGTTGTAAGCGAACTCCGCGAGTGGCAGAAACGGGTCCCATGAACCACCAAAATCAATTACACACGCGCGTAGCATATCCTCCAATATTTGAATAGTGCGCTCGAACTATCCGACCATATGAGGGTGAAATGATGTACTCAACTCAACCTGAGTGCCCAATTCTCACTGCACGGCTCTCTAAAACTGCAATGTAATCTATCTGAAATGATGGAAACTGGCACACCATGAAGGCGATCAATCTCTCTGATGTAAATCTCAACTAACCGCTCTGAAGAATAAGTAGTACCAATTGGAATAAAGCGCGCGAACTTAGTTAGCAGATCCACAATCACCTAAATAGCATCGAACTTCCTTGAATTCCGTGGGAGCCCAACTACGAAATCCATAGTGATCTGCTCCCACTTCCACTCTGGAATCTCTATCCTTTGAAGAAATCCACCTAGTCTGATGCTCATATTTTACTTGCTGACAGTTAAGACACCGAGCTACAAACCCAACTATGTCCTTCTTCATTCTTCTCTACCAATAGTGTTGTCTCAAAACTTGATACATCTTCGCGACACCCGAATGGATGGAATACCGCGAGCTGTGGGCTTCCTCAAAAATCAACTCTTGTAGCCCATCCACATTAGGCATAGATATCCGGCCCTACATCCTCAACAACCTATCATCTCCAATAGTCACATCTTTGGCATCACTGTGCTGAACCTTGTCCTTGAGGACAAGCAAATGAGGATTATCATACTGGCGCTCTTTGATTCGATCAAATAAGGAATATCGAGAAACCACACAGGCTAGAACCCGACTGGGCTCCAAAACATCTAATCTCACAAATTGGTTGGCCAAGGCCTAAACATCAATTGCAAGAGGTATCTCACAAACAAGAATGAATGCAAGACTACCCATACTTACTGTCTTCCTACTCAAGTCATCGGCCACCACTTTGACCTTCCCTTGTGTTACAAAATAGTAATATCATAGTCCTTTAGTAGCTCCAACTATCTAAGCTTCCTCAAATTTAGATCCTTCTATTTGAACAAGTTCTGGAGGCTACGATGATCGGTAAATACCTCACAAGACATACCATAGAGTTAATGCCTCTAAATCTTCAACGCATGAACAATGACAGCCAACTTCAGATCGTGAACAGGGTAGTTCTTCTCATGGCTTGAACTGGCGTGAAGCATAAGCAATCACTCTACCCTCCCATATCAAAACACACCCAATACCAATCCGAGAAACATCACAATACACTATATAAGAACCAAAAGCTGATGGTAGAACTAGAACTGGAGCTGTGGTCAAGGCAGTCTTGAGCTTCTGAAAGGTCTCCTCACACTCATCCGACCACCAAAAAAGAGCACCCTTTTGGGTTAATTTTGTCAAAGGCTATGCAATAAATGAGAAACCCTACACGAAGCGACAGTAATACCTAACCAAACCAAGAAAGCTTAGAATTTCCATAGCTGAGGACGGTCTACTAACTCTAAACCGCCACTATCTTCTTTGGATCCACCTGAATACCCTCACTGGACACCACGTGTCCCAATAACTCCACCGAACTGAGTTAAAACTCACACTTGGAGAGCTTGGAATAAAGCTTCTTTTCCCTTAACCATTTCAACACAACCCTCAAATACTGGGTATGATCCTCCTGGCTACGAGAATACACCATGATATCATCAATGAACATAATAACAAATAAGTCGAGATAAGGTTGAAATAAACTGTTCATCAGATGCATGAACGTTGCTGTGGTGTTGGTCAGCCCAAAAGACATCACAAGGAACTCATAATGACCATAACGGGTCCTGAAAGCTGTCTTAGGAATATCTGGAATCTTTAGTTGGTGATACCCAAACATCAAATCAATCTTGGAAAACATCCTTACTCCCTGAAGCTAGTCAAATAGGTCATCTATATGCGGCAAATGATACTTATTCTTCATTGTGACTTTATTCAACTACCTATAATCAATGCATATTCTCATAGTACCATCCTTCTTCTTCACAAACAGAACAGGTGCACCCCAAGGTGTCACACTAGGCCTAATAAACCCCTTATAAAAGGAGTTCCTGAAGCTGCTCCCGCAACTCCTTCAACTCATCTAGTGCCATACAATATGGAGGGATAGAAACGGCCTGAGTGCCCGGCGCCAAGTTAATATCCCTATTGGGCAGCATGCCTGACAAGTCTGCAGGAAACATATCCAGAGAATCACACACCATCGGAACAAAATCAATAGTAGGGGTATCATTACCAACGTCCCTAATAAAGTCCAAGTAAGATAAACAACCCTTCCCAACCATCTGCTGGACCTTCAAATATGAGATCACTCTACTGGGAACATAGTCTAGAGAACCTCACCACTGAATCCATGTCAACCCTGGCATCGCCAACATCAGAGTCTTAGAGTGACAATCCAAAAGAGCATGACATAAAGACAACTAATCCATACCCAAGATCACGTAAAAAACAAACATACTACGCAATAAGAGATCAACTCTAGTCTCATATCCCCAGTAGTCACTACACACGACCGATACACACTATCCATAATAATAGTATTGCCCACCGGTATAGATACATGAACAGATAAAGCTAACGACGTACGGGGTATATCCAGATAATGAGCAGTATACGATGATATATATGAATAAGTGGAACCAGGGTCAAATAATACGGAAACATCTCAGTGACATATGGAGACAATACCTATGATCATTGTGACTGAAGCAATATCATCTGGTCTGGCAGGGAGTGCATAGAAATGGGCCTGGCCACTACCTGATCGGCCTTCCACTCTAGGGTGACCCATAGCTGACTAAGCTTCGCCCCGAACTGGCTGGGCGGGTGGTTAAGTAACTGGTGCTGAAGTCGTAGGCTGGCTCCTATGCTGAGATGGACCTCCCAATAGGCGGGGATACTACCTCCTGATATGACCAAACTCTCCTCAATCGTAGCAACTCCCCGGTGCTGGTGGTCGGGACTAAAGGGAGCCTTGAGCACCGGGATAATTGGTAGAAGGACTTGGCATAGATAAGCCCTGAACCGATTGAGCAAGGGACGAATTCTAAGCTAGAAGGGCACTAAGAAAGAGTGGCCCTGATGAGAACTGTGTGAACCATGGCCAAATGATGCACCACGGTGAGCTAGACGAGCCGTCTGAGCATTCCTATAGAGATGACTCCTGTCGTGGTGGAACTGACCTCTAGAAGGAACACCACTAAAACCACTTGATCCATGAGGCCTCTTGGCCTCCCTCTCAACCCGCTCCTGGCTATAGACCATCTCTATTTGCTTAGCAATATCGACAACCTCATCAAAAGTAGTACCAGACACCCTCTCCCCAGTCATAAGCAACCGCAACTGATATGTAAGGCCATCAATGAACCTCTTCATCCTCTCCTTATCAGTGGGAACGATTCAAACTGCATGATGGGCCTACTCAAAAAACCTCATCTCATACTGTATCACAGACATGTTATCCTGACGAAGCTGCTCAAACTGCCTACGCAGCTCCTCTCTGTGGAACTGAGGTAGAAACTACTCCAAGAAGAGAACAGAGAACTCCTGCCATGTAAGTAGTGCTGCACCGACTGGCCTACGCCTCTCATAAGACTCCCACCAACTGAAGGAAACCTCAAAGAATAGAAAAGTAGTGAACGAGACCCCACTGGTCTCTAGAATACCTGTTGTATGGAGAATCCTATGATACTTGTCCAAGAAGCCCTAGGTATCTTCCGCCTCTATACTACTGAAAGATGGAGGCTGGAGTCTCCCAAACCTCTCCAATCTTCGCTGCTCATCATCAGACATAGCAGGAACCACTTGGGCCTGAGCAACTGCAACCGTCTAGGCTGGTAATGGCCCTGGTGTCTGAAGTCCCTACATCACCTACTCTGGTGTGTGGGCGGTGGTATTCTAAGTACCTTCCCCGGCCTTAGAAGTAGCTGTTGTAATCGGAATAGAGACCGCCTGTGCAATACTGGTGCACGGCCGGCCAGAATCTGAGCTAGGGCCTCCTAAAGGCCCGGAATCACGATGGGCATAGCTTGTGCCCGAGCTGGTCCCACTGGCTCAACTATATCTGGTACCTGCTCCTGAGCTGGAGTGACTAGTGGGTCTGCAGGTGTACAATTTACGCCTCTGCCTCTACCGTGGCCTCTATCGCAACCTCGTCCTCTCGCGGTCCTAGCTGGTGGTAATGGTGGCTGTCCATCCTGCCCAGTAGTACGTGTCCTCTCCATCTGTGAGAGGATAGAATAACAAAAGTTTAGTTACCAGAATCAACAGATTTGCACGGACAAAATTAAAGAATGTGAAGTTTCCTAAGGGTTCGACAACCTCTCGAAGATAAGTACACACATCTCCGTACTGATCCGCAAGATTCTACTTAACCTGCTCATGATCCGTGAGACCTATGTAACCTAGGCTCATATACTAACTTGTCACGACCCAAATCCTAACCTGTCGTGATGGAGCTTATCATAGTACTAGGCAAGCCGACATTTCCAAAATACTTTCAATATTTAACAAAAAATGAATTAAAAATTTTAAATAACCGAAGTTTTCATAAAATGGGGTAAGAACCCAAAACACAAATGCGAAAAAATAACTCCCAAATCGGGGTGTCACTGAGCTCATGTGCATCTATACATCACCAGTCTAGAAAAGAAATGTCTACAAAAGTCTTGATCAAATACAAATAAAGAAAAAGATAAGGAAGGAAACACAAGGACTGCGAACGCCGGGCAGCTACCTCATAATCTCCAAAGATCAACCGTTCATGATATCAACACCCACCGTATCCGGAAACACCTGGATCTGCACACAAACTCTTGGGTGTAGCATGAGTACAACCAACTCTATAAGTAACAATAACAAATAAGGAACTGAAAGATAGTGATGAGCTACACAGTTATAGTTCATTTAGTAGTCTCAACAAGAAAGTAGACATGCTTTCAAATCTGGAAATTTAAGTAAAATCAGTTTATACATGCCCAGTTCAAGCAAAATTCGTATATAATATCTCCTAAAAGTTTCAAAGCAGTGACATATCGTAGCTATATGCAGCAACAATGAAAGAAAATACAGCCTCTCAGGGCAACAATCACTCAGTCTTTCTAAATAGCTCATCACTCGGCTCTCAACCCTCAACACTCACACTCAATAGGTACCTGTGCTGACTAGGGGTGTACAGACTCTGGAGGGGCTTCTTCATCCAAAGTGCTATATCGCTGCAGTGTGTTGTCCGATCCCATAATGTTTATATAGCCACAAAGCCTGTTGCGGCATGTAATCCGATCAATATATATACAGCCCTAAGGCTCGTTGCGGCATGCAACCCAAACCATATACATACATCCCTAAGGTTCGTTGTGACATGCAACCCGATCCATATATATACATATAGCTCACATCTCGGCACTCATGCCCTAACTCAGTCACCAACCTCTCTAGTCTCTCGTGCTCTTAGAAATCATAAAAGTCAACCCCAATAGAGATAATATAATGTATCAAAAAGAAACAAGAATAGACTATGATATGTTACATAAGTAAAATCGTGACCGAGTATAAGAAAATAATTAGCAAATAATTCAACAGTTACACGACCTCTGGGGGTCCCAACGGTGTCAACATATAGCCTAAGCATAATTTCTAACATGATTTGCAGTTAAATTTCTATAACATAGGAAGAACATATAGCTAACAACAAGTTATTCAACTCTATTGTTCCAAGGAACGGACAAAGTCATAATTCCTACGGTGCACGCGCACACGCCGGTCACCTAGCATGTGTGTTACCTCCAAACCAATCACATAACGTATAATCGGGGGGTTCTTACCCTCAGAACTAGATTTAGAATTTTTACTTAACTCAATATGAGCAAAACTCTACTCCAATATGCCTTTTTTGACGAGTCGGCCTCCAAATGTCTCAAATCTAGCCATAAGCAGTACAATACAGTCAATACGTGCTAAAGGAATAAGTTCCACTAGAAAAAAATGAAATTATAAGCCAATATCCGAAATTGGCCAAAAGCCGGCCCGAGGCCCATGTCTCGAATTCCGACAAAAGTCACAAAAATCGAAAGCTCATTCACTCACAAGTCTAGTCATACAAAATTCATCAAAATCTGACACCAAATGACCATCCAAATCTCCAAAATAAACTCTCCAAATCCCTAGCCTCAAACCCCTAAATTACACCTCAAAAACAAACCAACTAGGTGAGAAAATCAATAAGGAAACATAATTATTGAAGAAATTTAACCACAAGTGACTACCCTCAAGAATCCCTTCAAAATCTCTCTAAAAAATCACCCAATTCCGAGTTTGCAAAGTCAAAAAATGATAAACCCACGGAACCCAAGGTTTATATTCTGCTCAGGCTTTTCGCACCTGCGGCTATTTATCCGCTTCTGCAGTGAAATTCCGCTTCTGTAGAATCCATTTAACCAGTTGGCTCCGCTTCTGCGAGCCCTGGACCGCATCTACGCAATCGGAGATGCGGAAAATCCCATCGCACTTACGCACCAGCTCGCATCTGCATCCATTAGCCCGCTTTTGCGACCACATACGTGCAGGAAAATATTCGCACCTGCGACCTTTGCTCACCTCTCCCTTGGCCGCTTCTGTGGCTCTTGTCCCACTTCTGCGGTCTCGCACCTACTTTTCCCACTCTGCAGGTGCGATTACACTGATTACGCGGCTTTTGTTCCGCTTCTGCGGGCTCATACCTGCGGTGCCCACTGCGCAGGTGCGATTATACCGGTAGTAACCAAAAACTTCAACTGCTTCTCTAATTCAATCCAAGTCCGTTAACAACCCGTAATCAACCTGAGGCCCCCAGGACTTCAACCAAACATACCAACACGTCTTAAAATACGGTACAAACTTAGTCGAATCCTTAAACCATCTTAAACAACATCAAAAACACAAATTGCATATGGATTCAAGCCTAATGAACTTTGAAATTCCAAATTCTACACACGACGCCAAAACCTATCAAATCACGTCTGATTGACCTCAAATTTTGCACACAAGTTATAAATGACACAACGAACCTACTCCAACTTTCGAAAATCCAATCCGACTCCGATATCAAAAAGTTCACTCCTGTTCAAACTTCGCAAAATTTTAATTTCGCCATTTCAAGCCTAATTCTACTACGGACCTCCAAATCACAATCCGGATACACTCCTAAGTCCAAAATCACCTAATGGAGCTAACTAAACCATCAAAATTCAAATCCGAGGTTATTTACACATAAGTCAATATCCGGTCTACTTTTCCAACTCAAACTTTCAATTGTGAGACTAAGTGTCTCAATTTACTCTGAAATCTCTCCGGACCCAAACCAACCAACCCGGTATGTCATATAACAGCTGTAGAGTATAAAAGGAGCAGAAAATGGGGGAACGGGACTACAACTCTCGAAACGACCGGGTCGTTACAGTGTATTGCTTGTTTGCACTTAAACTTCCTTGTTCATATGCGTGGGCGACCATGAATTTGATTGACTAGTTTGAAGCTTTGTTCGTAGACCTTGATAATAGCAGTAAACTTATCTATCCTTTTACAGTATTTTTAGTAAATTATATGTTTCTTATGATCTTGTTTAACTTGTTAGCATGCATAATCACGTATCTTGCAACATATTGAGCATGGGTTATTATACTCATGCTCCAGAGAGCAAGTTGAGATTGAACATTTACTCATTGCCATACAACAACTTTAGCTATCTTACAGCATGTAGTATGTCATGTTCAAAATTTTTGACTGGTATTCATGATCTCTGTTTAGTTGCCTTACTTGTATATTGCTTTTATACTTGTACTGTTTTATTAATGATGTGTGTACGTATTAGCAGTGGCTTATATAGACTTGCCTAGAGGTAAACTGGGAGAGCGAGTGGATGATCTTACTATTACTGTGTGTACGCAAACAACAAAGGAAAATCCGCCTATTGACGTGACTCGAGCCAGTTGTCAGGTCTATCCAAGTGAGGTGAGCCACCACTTGGTCGTGAAGATGGATTCAACTTCTATTCTTTTAATTCTTGTTATGACTCTATTATCGAGCTACTTCTCGTATCAGTTGTATTAAAAATCTAATGCTCCATAGCGTAATCTATCTTTTGAGTTTTATGTTTGAGACTTATTCTATATTTTCACACTGTTATTATAAGTAAGATTATGAGACCACTTCAGTATCTTTCCTTCTTCTCTTATTATGCGCTTTCAGTCATATATTAGAGGGTTTGCCTGGTGGATAATGGCTTGTTGGGTGCCTTGTCGCAACTTAGACGCCTGATTTGGATCATAGTATTGTATTTATTAATTATTCATAAAATTCTACCGAATTGGTATGACTTAATATTTTTATTCACATTACATATATATTATTCAATTATTCAATAATCTATGAGACTGGCATGACTTTATGCTTGTTCAATTACTTACAAGTTCTACAAAATTCGCATAATTTTGTGTTGTGTTCAACCTAGTTATCTCGTTGGTTAACTCCGAAACTCTACCCATTGACATGACTTTGCACTTATTTAGTTATTCACAAGTTCTATCGGGTTGGCATAACTTTGTATTATATTCGGTCTAAATCATGTTGGATAACTCACAAACTCTACTCTATTAGCATAACTTTGTGTTTGTTCAATTGTATACAAACTCTACCATGTTGGTGTAACTTTGTATTATCTCCATTCGGTCTATTTGTTAAATTATTCATAAATTTTTATAGAATTGATACAATTTGTGTGTGTTGTTCAACGAAGTGATCTTCGAGTTTTCAATTTTATTTTTGATCAAACCACCCTAAATATGCTCCAAATGATCCCAAATTTGAAAGAAAACCTTTAAACACCGACACAAACGATCATAAACCACTTATTTAGTCAAATAACACTAAATAAACAAGACTCACTATGTCTTTCTTCAACACTTTCTAATGAACAACTGTTGACACCCAATTTTTTTCTATATATTTTCAATATGAAAATAGCTTCAAAATATATATGCATATATGCAAGTGCTTCATTACTTTTCCTTAATTTTAAAAGATTTTTAAATCTATTCATTCTCTTATTTTATCCATAAAATTCAGTAATTATTTTCAAAATTGTTATTTTTTGGTGATTCCCTTATTGCACTTTTATATCTATACCAAATATAGCCAAGGAATTTTTTTGCATATTTTTACAAATTTATTTAGTATTTTTAAAGCTAAATTGCATATAATTGCAATATTAGCCTCTTTTAAGATTTAATTGCATTTATGTTCACAAAATTAGGTCTGGCATTTTTTAAAATAATTAATTATATATTATAAATCATTTTAGTACCATGAGTTTATTTTCAAAAACTATTTTTTTATTTTTTATAAATCAAATAGGAAAAATTAACTATTTAAATGTGAGCCCCATTTTATTTCGATTTTAACCCAAACTGGCTCCTAATTTAACCCCAAATCATACCCAATTACCTTGGCCCAATTCGTATTAAAACCCAACCCAAACCCATCACCATAACCCATACCCGGAGCCCTACTTAATCCAGCCGTTGATCGATTAGATCAACGACTCCCATTGTCTCCTTCCTTTTTAACCCAAAAGACCCCTTCACCCTAATTCATTTCTCACATACCGCCGCCCCTGAATCCCCTTCTCTCTCAATTCTCTCTGCAACACCACCTCATACCCTAGCCGCCGCCACCCTAATCCGCCCTAACCCATAGCCTTCCAAGGTCATCGGAGACATGTGCCAGCCTTCCATGGCTCCTTTTTGTTTGTCCTTATGGTTTCAAGGCCAGACTACGAAGAACTCTGGCCCAGCCTTCGTTCGATTTTAGTTCATGGCCCTTTTCCAATCATCTTTGGCTTTTCTCCGGCCAGTTATAGCCATTTGAGTCAGATCCTCGACTCTCCTGGTTAGATCGATAGCCTTCAAGGCTTTTATCACTGCTTTCGGGTTCTTCTGAAACCCTAATCTTTAAGGTTCTTTCGATTTCTTTCAGATCTGCCTCAGACCTATGCTTGCTTTGAACTTCTAAGCATTTTCTCGAAGTTTCTTTATAAGTTTGCTTTCAAAACTCTATATCTTCTCCGATTATGGTTTTCCTCATAAGTTATTTCAGATCTCTTCTCTGATTTTCAACATGTCTTGCTATGTTTGCTCGTATTGTTTTTCTATCTTTAGAATGATAAAAGACATAATTGCTTTTGGTTGTCTGTTAGACGAATGCCTGTGTAGTTAAGTTTTGTTTGATTTGTTTGTTTATCATCTTTTAAATATTACTATTGTTGAAAACCCTAATTTCTTCGGAGTTTCTAAAATTGTTTGCTAGTATTTGTCCGATTTATTTGATATTATCTTCAAAACTTGACTATGATTTGAAACCCTAATTTTTGAAAGGGGTTTCCTTACTTGCTGCTGTGAGACCTTCGCATGTTTTTGATATTCTATGTTTTCTTCACTACTGATTCAATGTGACTTGACCTACTGGACTGTCATGTTTCGGATGTTTCTATCCACCGAAGTTTGTGCTACTATTGCGTGCTATTTCTTTTGCCGATAGGTTTGGCCTAACATGTATAGTGTTTGTGTACTCTATTTATATGCTGAAACTCCCTCTTTGATTAATCTTCAACCTTGTGACTGGTTTCTGATTTCACTCGCCTGCTAAGGTTAATTGATTCATTTCCTTGTTTTGCCTTACTGAATCCTTTTCCAAAAATAAATATGTTTATGTACTTAGACTTGATTACTTACTCGATTATTTTACTACTTCTTTTATGGCAACTGTCAGCTTGCTTACAAATTGATTACTTTTCTTATTTTGAACCTGTCATTGCCCGTTAAGCAAGTGATCCCTTAATTAAAGGCAATCACATGTATAGTTGATTCTGAAATTGGGATTATTTCCATGTTTGTAGCTTATTACTTCTCTTTTACTCGTTTTCAAAAAGCTATAAATACCATGTACTTCTCCTCTTTTAAACACGAACAATTTTAAGTTCAAAACACACACTTACACTCAAAAACTTTTTCTTGCTTTACTACTACTTGTGTTACTGTCTGTTTAGCCGGCTGAAAGCCAAGTCTAGACTTTGGAGTCCTGCTTACTTTTCTTTACTACACTTTGCTTCTCTGACTGGTATGTTCTAACTAATTTTCAGCATCAACAACAACATGTTTCTTTACTATTTCTTTCATCCTTGTTTGTCTCCTGTTTGTATTTAACTAAGTTCCATTATTAAGCATGCTGTATTATGCCTTTTCTGTGCTGAATTAATGCTTCTATTAATTACTTATCATGGCTTGTGGACCTTAAATCCCCATCCCCAATGTGTTTGGTTTGGGGCATGGCAACATTGAACATTGATGTCCATGACCCAAACTTGATCCCATGGGATCATAACCTCCATGTTTTCTCTAGTGTTATGTGTTCTGGTTGGCTTATAGACATGCCAGCATCTTCTATTATTGTGTATGCCCAAAGCTGATCCTTGCCTAAGTACATAGGCTCTTTGCAATGAATTCCCAACCCTTGATCCCTTTATATAAAGTTTATCAATTATGTGTTTTACTAATTACTGTTTCCCTAATCACCTTTTACCCCTTTCATTTACCCCCTCAGTTTTAAAACTCTATTCCTGCACTTCCACTATCTTCTTAGACTTAAGTTCTATCCCTCTTGTGTGAGTCTTGCCTTGGGACCCATGAGCTCCCTCTGAACTTGGACACATAAGGGATGACCCTTCCACACTGCACTACTCTTTATCTGGTTCTATTGAACCTGGGTGCAAGTACTATCTGGGGTCCCTTGAACTCTGACACACCCAGGTCTGAGAAAGGCTTTAAAACAAGTGGTATTTGAGGCGTTTTGTTCCATAACTCAGAGAGGAAGTCAGAATCAAGCTTCCTATGGTTGTACTTTCCTTTTTTTTTTGTATTTTCTTGATGTAATTCAGCAACTGTTTGTAATAATTTATAATGAAAATTTGGGGTTGGCTAGTGAAAAAAGGATGGGTAATTATGCATGCTCAAGGATAGAAAACATGACTATAGTATCTATGTTTTAGATGATTCAATTTTGCACTTAGAAAGCATTCCTATAGGACTGTTTTACATCCTGCCTGTTCAATTCTGCGCTTTAGACACTATGCCTATAGGGGTTTATTTAAAATTCTGCATGTTTAACTTCACACCTAGATAACCTGCCTATATGACTTCGTTTTAAATGCTGCACACTTGTTACCACTTAGACATCATGCTCTAGGATCTAAATGGTTATAAATTAGTACTATGTTTATTATAACGACCCGACCGGTCGTTTTGACCCCTAGCGCGTTGTTCAGCAAGTCTGAGATCATGAGCAGCTTCATTTAAGGTATTGTGACTTGTAAGCATGGTCGGAATTGAAATTCAGGAAGATCAGAGTTAAATTTAAATGAAAATTCTCATTTTAGAAGCCTTAAGTTGAAGAAAATGGCTAAGATTGGAATTTTGAGTAAACGACCTCGGAATCGAGATCTGAAGGTTCCAGCAGGTTCATATGATGATTTCATACTTGGGCGTATGCTCGGATCGGATTTTGGACGACCCGAGAGCGTTTTGGCGCCTGTTGTGGAAGTTGGCATTTTCGAAGAAATTTCATAAGTTTGGTTTGAAGTGTGTTTCAGTGTTATCAATGTTCGTTGGAATTCTGAGATTGGGAGTAGCTCTGTATAGTGATTCTGGGGTTGGTAGCGCGATCAGAAGTGAATTCGGAGGTCCGTAGGTCATTTTGGAGCCATTTGGCTAAATATAGAAATTTGAAGATTTTTGAGAAGTTTGACCCGAGATTGACTTTTTGATATCAGGGTCAGAATCCAGTTCTGAAAGTTGAAGTAGGTCCGTAATGTCAAATATGATTTGTGTGCAAAATTTGAGGTCAATCGGACGTGATTTGATAGGTTTAACATCGGAAATAGAAGTTGGAAAGTTCAAAGTTCATAAAGCTTGA
>MU721930.1:21935-41499 GCA_026770625.1 Nicotiana glauca
AACATTTGGCTATGATTTGAGTCGTCGGGAAGGCTTGGAGGCCGTTTATGAGTCTTCGGAGCAAGGTGAGTCTCTTTTCTAATCTTGTGAGGGGGGAATTTACCCCATAGGTGAGTTAAATTGGTTATGTGCTCCTATTTGTGGGGGCTACGTACGCAGGAGGTAATGAGAGTCCGTGCGTAGCTACTATTATGTTGTTTTCCGGGTAGTTTAGGACCCAAAAGCATGTCATATTTGGATTATTTGTGAACCCATTGATAGCTGGAATTGTCTAAATCACCTTGGATTAGTATATGAATTTAAAAAGTGGTTAAACATCATTTTTCCTGAATCGTTAAAAAAGAGAAATTGCCTCAATTCGATAAATATTCCTAATAAATTCTTAATTGGCTACTTGAGCATGTATTTTATGTGTACCTGCGTCGCATGCGTGATTCGTGAGCAGGGTATGTGTTTATTTATGGAACGGTCTGAACGCCTCAGCTGATTAAATAGATGCATCTATTGGTTCGGGCCGCTCGACCCTCGGCAGTTCACAATTTATATTTTTGTTGGAGCGGGTTGTCGCCTCGGCATGATTTGCGCATGTTGGTGTTGCTGCCTTGAACTTAATTAAGTTATTATTACCTTTTTGTGACCTAAAAATATTTGGATTATATTCAAAAGAAATTCTGGAAATTTCCTATAAGAATTACATGTTTACTTGATTTTCTCTATCTGGATTAAAATTATGTTTATAAAATAAATCCACTGACTAATATATTGGACCATTAGAGAGTGTCAGAGTTGACCATCTCGTCTCTACTCCTTCGGGATTAGGCGGGATACTCACTGAGTACACGTTGATTAAGTACCCATACTACACTTTTGTGCATTTTTGTTGCACATGTATATATACCTCTAGCAGCCTACTGGGCGTAGCAGCATGGATGACTTTGGGACTAGGTGACCTGCATTGTTCGAGACGACCCACAGCTAGTGTATTTCCTTTCAGCATTTTTATTATTTATATCCTGTCCACTGTATTTCAGACAGATGTTGTATTTTATTTTCCTTATCGATAGTTGCTCATGTACTTGTAACACCGGGTTCTGGGATGGTTTGAAGTATTATATGAACTGTTTAGCATTTAAATTCGATTTGAGACTTCATTCTTTAAAAATTTCTAAATGTGAAAGGAAAATCCTGAATTTCAACAGTATTAAAAGAGGATTTAATTGATAATTTTGTTGGTTTGCCTGACAGAGGTGTCCGGCGCCACCACGACCCTTAGTGGATTTTGGGTCGTGACAACATAGTATTAGAGCACTAGGTTCCTGTCGGTCTCACGAGTCATGAGCAAGTCTAGTAGAGTCTCGCGGATCGGAAAGAGACGTCTGCAATTATCCTCGGGAGGCTACAGGGCTGTTAGGAGTACTTCCCTTCTTGATTTCCTTATCGTGCGGTTCAATTCCTTTGAGGCTTATGCCTTTGATTTCTTCCTACTCAATATTACACGACGCGAGCGCTTGTTATGAATTGAAAATTTAAGGATTGTAATGGCACTACCAACGTGGTGCGTGATGATTTTCCCGGTATAGTTTATTGGACTATTATAGTCGTATTATGGAGGGATATTCTATTGTTTCAGCTCAGTAACATAACTTCTAAGAGCCTTGAGGCTGGGCACAGGTTGCCATAATGCTTATGAGCGATTATTCCGCAGTGTTGTTATGATGGTAGGGTGTTTGCCCACGTGTCGGGGGAGTGAATGAGTTGAAGGGGAGGTTTACTCAGTGTGTAATCAAATGGATTCAATATTTTATTCGCGTTAGGTGAAGGACAATCGAACTAAGGATGGTCAGATGTGGACTGGTGGAAGTAATGAGACGTGGTAATTGCAAGTATGGTGGAGTTCTCCTCTATATGGGGGTGCTGCTGTCCCAATTGAACGCTTTAAGTTTGTCGGTGTTATGATCTGCTACAATTTGCCTTTGGGGCTAGATATTGTGAAATAGTATTGGAGATACAACTATCAGATATCGAAGGGTGCGGTGGTTCTGGATTGAATCAGTATTTCAAGGTTGACGGTTCAATAAAGACGACCTTCGGAAAAGTTTGGGGTTAGTAGCAATTTGTGGATTCAAGTTCTATGAAGATAAATTTTATTAGGACAGCGACTGAGCAGCAAAAGATGAGAAAGACATGTGGGAAGTGTCAGGCGGAGTTTTAAACTTCTAAAAGGCTAGGCTTAGGGAGCGCAGGCCGAGCAGTTGATTTAAGGAGTGAGTTTGCCCAAAGTGGGAGAGTGGCGGAGCTGTATAGGGCCTAGTAGTAGGATGACTACGTGCCTAAGGATAGTTTGGAAGGATCTGGGATCTTAGCGACGGGCAATGGAAGTCTGTAGAGTTAATTTGAAGCATGGGGTTGTTATGCGGTAAGAGATTTGGTATGACGGAAAAGAGCTGCTTGAAATGAAGAAAGATGTAGCATGACTTTGAAGTGGAAGGATGTTGTCGCGCATTTAATGGGTGTCCACGAGGGGTAAATGGATGGGTACGGCTAGGGAGTGAGCTTGGACTTAGGAGGGTTATTTCCTGTGAGTAGTTTAGCGAACGCATGGTTGACGAGGCTTCTGCGAAGAGTTCTACGGGTTATGCAGCAAAGGGAACTGTTGTGTGAATGTTGTTAATGATTTAAAGTATCAAATTGGGTCCTACGGTGAGATATCGGGAATGCTGGTGATTGATTGCGCAAGGTTATGTCAATAAGAGATTAAGAATCCTAGTGAACTCCAGAGTTTTGTAATAATGGTTTCAAGCTAAGTGGGAGAGTCCCACCGCTTATGATTGGGTTGCATAGTTAACTACTTGCGAGGTTTCCAGTTATTAATATCTTGATGGGTTATCTCAGCTACGGAAAAAGACCATAAGTGGTGAATTGAGTAGATGAATTGTGGGATGCATGATATGGTTGGCCTTGTTGGCTCATGTTCGAACTTGGGGAAAGATTCAGGATTTATGCCTCGTATAGATGCAGTTTCAGAGGAAGTGATTTCGTCGGGCGCTTCGTCGAGAGGGTATTCGTATGTTATAAGATTTATGGAGTGGATTATGTTCGGGACCCAGTCAGAGCGGGTGGCTCTCAATAATGGTCCTAGTGAATTCAGAAGTTAAGATATGTTGCCTAACAATTTCGAGCTGATAGGTACGGCTGAGAATCAAGCTTGGGAAGCAGCTTATGAGAAGAGGCACAGAATGTTCCGTGATGGTTGTCTTGTGACGTAGCATTTGAGAAATGTGAAATAATTTGTGAGATTTGAGACATCATGGTATCGCGATTCAAGGTCACTCGGGGTGAGTGTAGAGGGAGTATGTTATGTGTTGAAGAGAGTTAGTATTATTTCCAAAGCAATCAAGGGTAAATTGGAAGGAAAAGGATTGATTAGCCATAGTTGAATTTGGCATGTTGGGGTCTGTGATCAGTTCATTCAGCGTGATCGAGTTATGAGTATGATTTGTGGCGGTACGAGTGAGATTTGTCGGCCGTCCTAATTGACGTTATTCAGAAGCATTCTTCTGTTATGGATTGTTAAGTGGAAGCGGGTTCCGAATGGAATATTGTGGCTTAAGCCACTACTTAGATATTTGCATATCCTTCGGTTATGGGAATTCACTTGTGTGTTGCTATGATTCTCCTGAAGTGAGTTAAGTGAAAAGTTCGTATATGATGAAGTGTTAAAATATTAATGATTTCGGAGTTACGATGAAAGTCGTGTTCTATCGTATGTTGGCAAGTTGGGTGCAGCGAGTAATATGAAATTTGAAACGAGAATCAAAGTTGCAGTTCAATGTGGACAAAGATGTCGCAAGCTCGGATGAGCAGGAAAGGAGTTTCGCTGTTTAAAGTAAGTTGGGATTGTCTTCAGCGTCACCTGAGATCGGTGTTTTGTAAAGGGGGCTTGTATTATGGCTAATGATTGCGATCGCTTTTTAGCGTTAGTGCAGCCGATGGTCTGGATGAGCGGACCCGTTATTTATTTCGAAAGATTGTGGGAGCATGTCCTACGGGAAGCTTGTATAAGTGTGACATGTAGTCACTTGATTAACTAAGACTTAAACCAAGTATGAGGATTGTGGTAATATCATTAATTTGAGAATTTAGGCCTGGAGGGCACTTTGTTTATTGGGTTATGAACCGAGGAGGTTGCTCCAGATATGATGGTTGTTCTTATGTGTTATGAGGAAAAGTGAGTTACTATGGACCTTTGATAGGTTACTGGCTTAATTTGATGAGATCAGGATCGACTTAAGGTCGGTGGATGGGTTTAAATGTGAATATGGGCTCTATGTCAAGCCAGTTGTGTTCATTTCAGTAACGCGCTCCTTATGGAGTAGTCAAGGTGTTATCTCATTGTCAGATATTTCATGTAGTGACGCATTGCACCGCGTGAGTTGTGAGACGGCCTGGGAAATTATGTATATGTTGAGGATCTACGTGGAAACGTCGTATTATAAGCAAAATGGCTCTTGAGATTCAGATTATATATCGTACCTCGGTTGTGCTTGAGTTTCGTAGCTTATGGCGCTATATGTCCCCTAGGGATAGTATTATGCATTTAGCGTGCTTGTGACCAAATTCGATATCTTGTTGTAATGGGCAATTTAGCTCGATGTATATCTCCTTATGTGAGTTCTATATGTGGATCGGTTGGCACGCCGCCATGGGTATGTTATTTGGATCGGGTGGCACGCCACCATGGGTATGTCATTTGGATCAGGTGGCACGCCGCCATGGGTATGTTATTTGGATCGGGTGGCACGCCGCCATGGGTATGTTATTTGGATCGGGTGGCACGCCGCCATGGGTATGTTATTTGGATCGGGTGGCACGCCTCCATGGGTATGTTATTTGGATCGGGTGGCATGCCGCCATGGGTACGTTATTTGGATCGGGTGGCACACCGCCTGGGTACGTTATTTGGATCGGGTTGCACGCCGCAACAGTGTGATGTCCAGTACAGTTTCCCTATTTTCCTTTATGTATATTGTTTCCTATTTTTCGAGGAGAGATCTTTCTAGATGTGAGCCCGCGTCGCACGTATGATTCGCATGCGGGGTAATTAGATCTCCTTTACAGAGTTCGTTTCCTTCTGTATCACGTTCTAATTGGTAGCCTATTGGCACATGGTAGAATCATATGGGACTTTTGATTGTGTTCGATGTGGCTTATTGCCTGAGCAGTTCATACTGGGTGAGACGAGATATTTGGATTTAGGACCAGTGCAACTTGATTATATGAAGTGTATTAAGAAGATAAGGCCACTAGATGGTCCAGGAAGAGGCAATGACTCTTGTCAGGGGTATAGACCCAATGATTTGTTGATTCAACAGTTGGTTATGAATTTCGGCACATCCCTTCCGTCGTGTCGGTGTTGTAAAAGTTGGAGCAAGACCCATGTAGGTCATGAGGTGCAATGGAAGCATCAGATTCGTGGAATTTCGAGTAATTCGATCAGAAGGGTCATTGTGTTCCTATGAGTAAGTAACGCAAAGTGTGAATTCAACAAAGTTATGCAGTCATGTTAGAGTACAGCGTATAGTGATTGATATGGTGATCGGATGTTGGAAATATGCCTAACATTTAGTTCCGGATGTTAGAATTGGACTTTGAGGCGTATCTGCTTGAATAAAAGAGAATATCTTTAGAACTTATCGAGCTGAAGTGCTAAACTGAATTGTGGTAGCACGGGAAGGTGCATAAGAAGTTGAACAGCGATATCAGACCACTCCAGTGCAGTTCTCAGCACGTTTGAGGACGAACGTATGTTTAAGTGGGAGAGAATGTAACGACCCGACCGGTCGTTTTGAGCCCTAGCACATCGTTTAGCAGTCTGAGGACATGAGTAGCTTCATTTCAGGTATTGTGACTTGTACGCATGGTCGGAATTGAAATTTAGGAAGATCGAAGTTAAATTTAAATGAAAATTCTCATTTCAGAAGCCTTAAGTTGGAGAAAATGGTTAATATTGGAATTTTGAGTAAACGACCTCGGAATTGGGATCTGAAGGTTCTAGCAGGTTCATATGATGATTTCGGACTTGGGCGTATGCTCGGATCAAGATTTGGATGACCCGGGAGCGGTTTGGCGCCTGTTATAGAAGTTGGCATTTTGGAAGAAATTTCATAAGTTTGGTTTGAAGTGTGTTTCAGTGTTATCAATGTCCGTTTGGAATTCTGAGACTGGGAGTAGCTCCGTATGGTGATTTTGGGGTTGGAAGCGCGATCGGAAGTGAAGTCGGAGGCCCGTAGCTCATTTTGGAGCCATTTTGCTAAAGATAGAAATTTAAAGGTTTTTGAGAAGTTTGACCGGAGGTTGACTTTTTGATATCGGGGTCGGAATCCAATTCCGAAAGTTGGAGTAGGTTCTTAATGTCAAATATGATTTGTGTGAAAAATTTGAGGTCAATCGGACGTGATTTGATAGGTTTAAACATCAGAAATAGAAGTTGGAAAGTTTAAAGTTCATAAAGCTTGAATCGGGGTGTAATTCATGGTTTTAGAGTTGTTTGATATGCTTTCAAGCCTTGAGCAAGTCCGTAACGTGTTTTGGGATTGGTTGGTAGTTTTGGTTGAGGTCCTGGGGGCTTCGGGTAGATTCCGGGTGGTTAACAGATCGAAAAATGGATTTTTGAGAAAATTTAAGGATTGCTGGTTGCTGGTATTTCCGCTTCTGCGAAAATGGGACCGTAGAAGCGGCCCCGCAGAAGCGGAATAGGAGCCGCAGGAGTAATTTGGGGTCAAGGCTTGGAGACCGCAGATGCGGTCAAGGATCCGCAGATGCGGTCAAGGATCCGCAAAAGCAGAACCGCATCTGTGGAGGCAAGATCGCAGAAGCGAAAATGAGAGGCCCAATGGAAGCCGCAGAAGCGGCTGGTTTCCACAAAAGCGGAACCGCTGAAGCGGTTGGACATCCACAGAAGTGGAAATGGGCTGGAGTCCAGGGACCGCAGAAGTGGAACATTTTCCGCAAAAGCAAAACCGCGGAAGCGGGAATATTTCCGCAGAAGCGAAAAGACCTGGAGACAGAAGGTTATTTTTAAAGTCGGGGATTGGCCATTTCTCTTATTTTTTCTTGGCTTGGGGGCGATTCTTGGAGGATTCAAGAGGGGAATTCATTCATCACTGATAAGGTAAGCTAATCCCACCTATTATGAGTTAAATACATTGATTATGTATGAATTTGGGCATGAAAATTAGTATAAAAATAGGGACCTTTTGAAGAAAACCTAGAACTTGATAAATTGGATTTTACCATGAATGTGAGCATGAAATTAGGAGTAAATTATATATTTGAGCTAGTGAAGCTATGGGTAGTGTATATCTTCAAGAAATTTCAGAATCCGGGCACGTGGGCCCGAGAGCATTTTAGTCATTTCACTAAGCGAAGTTGGGGATTTGTATAATTTGAATTGTTAACAAGTATTTGAGTATTCATTAGTTTGCCGTTATTTGGCTAGTTTCGAAACATTTGGCTATGATTTGAGTCGTCGGGAAGGCTTGGAGGCCGTTTATGAGTCTTCGGAGCAAGGTGAGTCTCTTTTCTAATCTTGTGAGGGGGGAATTTACCCCATAGGTGAGTTAAATTGGTTATGTGCTCCTATTTGTGGGGGCTACATACGCACGAGGTAATGAGAGTCCGTGCGTAGCTACTATTATGTTGTTTTCCGGGTAGTTTAGGACCCAAAAGCATGTCATGTTTGGATTATTTGTGAACCCATTGATAGCTTGAATTGTCTAAATCACCTTGGATTAGTAAATGAATTTAAAAAGTGGTTAAACATCATTTTTCCTGAATCATTAAAAAAGAGAAATTGCCTCAATTGGATAAATATTCCCAATAAATTCTTAATTGGCTACTTGAGCATGTATTTTATGTGTACCTGCATCGCATGCGTGATTCGTGAGCAGGGTATATGTTTATTTATGGAACGGTCTGAACGCCTCGGCTGATTAAATAGATGCATCTATTGGTTCGGTCCGCTCGACCCTCGGCAGTGCACAATTTACATTTTTGTTGGAGCGGGTTGTCGCCTCGGCATGATTTGCGCATGTTGGTGTTGCTGCCTTGAACTTAATTAAGTTATTATTGCCTTTTTGTGACTTAAAAATATTTGGATTATATTCAAAAGAAATTCTGGAAATTTCCTATGAAAGAATTACATGTTTATTTGATTTTCTCTATCTGGATTAAAATCATGTTTATACAATAAATCCACTAATTAATATATATATATATATATATATATATATATATATATATATATATATATATATATATTTAGGATGAATAATTATTGGACCATTAGAGAGTGTCAGAGTTGACCATCTCGTCTCTACTCCTTCGGGATTAGGCGGGATACTCACTGAGTACACGTTGATTAAGTACTCATACTACACTTTTGTGCATTTTTGTTGCACATGTATATATACCTCTAGCAGCCTACTGGGTGTAGCAGCATGGATGACTTTGGGACTAGGTGACCTGCATTGTTCGAGACGACCCACAGCTAGTGTAGTTCCTTTCAGCATTTTTATTATTTATATCCTGTCCACTGTATTTCAGACAGATGTTGTATTTTATTTTCCTTATCGATAGTTGCTCATGCACTTGTAACACCGGGTTCTGGGATGGTTTGAAGTATTATATGAACTGTTTAGCATTTAAATTCGATTTGAGACTTCATTCTTTAAAAATTTCTAAATATGAAAGGAAAATCCTGAATTTCAACAGTATTAAAAGAGGATTTAATTGATAATTTTGTTGGCTTGCCTGACAGAGGTGTCCAGTGCCACCACGACCCTTAGTGGATTTTGGGTCGTGACAAAATGGTATCAGAGCACTAGGTTCCTGTCGGTCTTACGAGTCATGAGCAAGTCTAGTAGAGTCTCGCGGATCGGACAGAGACGTCTGCAATTATCCTCGGGAGGCTACAGGGCTGTTAGGAGTACTTCCCTTCTTGATTTCCTTATCGTGCGGTTTAATTCCTTTGAGGCTTATTCCTTTGATTTCTTCCTACTAAATATTACACGACGCGAGCGCTAGTTATTAATTGAAAATTTAAGGATTGTAATGGCACTACCAACGTGGTGCGGGATGATTTTCCCGGTATAGTTTATTGGACTATTATAGTCGTATTATGGAGGGATATTCTATTGTTTCAGCTCAGTAACATAACTTCTAAGAGCCTTGAGGCTGGGCATAGGTTGCCATAATGCTTATGAGCGATTATTCCGCAGTGTTGTTATGATGGTAGGGTGTTTGCCCACGTGTCGGGGCAGTGAATGAGTTGAAGGGGAGGTTTACTCAGTGTGTAATCAAATGGATTCAATATTTTATTCGCGTTAGGTGAAGGACAATCGAACTAAGGATGATCAGATGTGGACTGGTGGAAGTAATGAGACGTGGTAATTGCAAGTATGGTGGAGTTCTCCTCTATATGGGGGTGCTGCTGTCCCAATTGAACCCTTTAAGTTTTTCGGTGTTATGATCTGCTACAATTTGCCTTTGGGGCTAGCTATTGTGAAATAGTATTGGAGATACAACTATCAGATATCGCAGGGTGCGGTGGTTCTGGATTGAATCAGTATTTCAAGGTTGACGGTTCAATAAAGACGACCTTCGGAAAAGTTTGGGGTTAGTAGCAATTTGTGGATTCAAGTTCTATGAAGATAAATTTTATTAGGACAGCGACTGAGCAGCAAAAGATGAGAAAGACATGTGGGAAGTGTCAGGCGGAGTTTTAAACTTCTAAAAGGCTAGGCTTAGGGAGCGCAGGCCGAGCAGTTGATTTAAGGAGTGAGTTTGCCCAAAGTGGGAGAGTGGCGGAGCTGTATAGGGCCTAGTAGTAGGATGACTACGTGCCTAAGGATAGTTTGGAAGGATCTGGGATCTTAGCGACGGGCAATGGAAGTCTGTAGAGTTAATTTGAAGCATGGGGTTGTTATGCGGTAAGAGATTTGGTATGACGGAAAAGAGCTGCTTGAAATGAAGAAAGATGTAGCATGACTTTGAAGTGGAAGGATGTTGTCGCGCATTTAATGGGTGTCCACGAGGGGTAAATGGATGGGTACGGCTAGGGAGTGAGCTTGGACTTAGGAGGGTTATTTCCTGTGAGTAGTTTAGCGAACGCATGGTTGACGAGGCTTCTGCGAAGAGTTCTACGGGTTATGCAGCAAAGGGAACTATTGTGTGAATGTTGTTAATGATTTAGAGTATCAAATTGGGTCCTACGGTGAGATATCGGGAATGCTGGCGATTGATTGCGCAACGTTATGTCAATAAGAGATTAAGAATCATAGTGAACTCCAGAGTTTTGTAATAATGGTTTCAAGCTAAGTGGGAGAGTCCCACCGCTTATGATTGGGTTGCATAGTTAACTACTTGCGAGGTTTCCAGTATGTGTTGTCCTATATGTTTTGTATGTCGCCTTAGATTTTTCACCTTTGAAACCCCAAGTCAGCCTAATATCCCTCCCTTTTAGGAATGGTAGTTCTAAGTGCCTCCGAGACTGATAGGAATGGGATGGGTAATAGCATGCAATAGTGGTCGAGACTAATCCGCGCTTTAGTACCTTAACGGGGTGGGAAGGGTAGATATGGATATGATAACCGGTGCGCTACTACCATGTGTAGCCCCTCTTTTAGGAGTGATTACCGAGTATAGCATTGATGTGATCCATATTATAAATAAACCTAGGACCCCCTTTTCCCTCTCTCTTTTTGTCTTTAAAGTATTATGACTTCTTTTCAAAAATCAGTCTTTTAGTAATTACTCTTTCATACTTTGTTTACCTCCAAGCATTTGTGTACTAAATCCCATCTTATTTGAGCCTTATCTCCTTACATGTTAATTGCATCAAATTCACAAAGAACTATCTGGCCGGGAACCACACTAGTGGATCCTGAGGGGTGCCTAACACCTTCCCCTTGGGATACTTTCAAGCCCTTACCCTATCTCTGGTTATCAAAAATGTATTTGAACCTTGTAGGTGTCTTAATGCACCAAAAATCATTAGGTGGCGACTCTTCAAAAAATGCAAAAACACAGTTCCCAAAAGGAACAAGTTTCCCCATACCCAAAATGTCATAAACCCGATTCTCCCGCCGTGAGGAGGGAAAAAAAGGGCACGATAGCATGGCGACTTTGCTGAGGATTTTTATGATTTTACCATCTCAAATTATTCTTGTGAATCTGTATCTCTCTCTATGTGCAATTATCTGTTTAAATCTCCTTTAGTATTTAATTTCTTCTTTAAAAAGCAAAACTGACATGTCTACCTTTGTTTTCTTTTCTTTACTTCTTTAAATTATGAAACTGTTGTATTTATCGCTTTCTCAATATGCAAATACATGTCAACATGCTTTTAATTATTGCATAATTATGCTCAACATTATACTCCACTCGTGCCAAAACAAATACTATAGCAACGCTTATAATGAGTGGTTGCGCTCTTCTTATATCATTACTCCCTAAATTCGGAAAGGCATATTTGCGGTAAAACTAGTCGATTAGCGGTGCAGTTGACAGTTTCGAGTCTTCCCCCTTGAGTTGTTCGCTCAAGGGTACTAGTATAAAACCTCATAGAAACCTTACTCCATTTAAATTGTGCATGCATCATGGTCAAACCTAGCCGGATCAGTTATGGTGTCCGCATAATGATCCTTTAAGATAGCCCTGTCCAAAGTCCACTGGGTTTCTCTAAACCCAAGAGGACACCATCACGTTTTGTGCATTTATTTGGAGAACTAAATGTTTAATGTTAATTGTTGATGTTAAATAGTCGAGTCTGGTGGGGGTAGGGTCTAACCTTTCTATTTTACAGATAATGAGGTACGAAATCCCAAGATTCGGCATGGTTACCAACATCCACCCTAGACTGCTAAGCTGGTGGAAAGACCTTCACTCTAGTGATCAGACTTTCATATGAAAATATCTAGGAAATCTACCTTCCCTCCTGGAAATTCAACCCAACAACGAGATCATAGAAGCTGCCACATTGTTTTGGGATTGTGAAAAGGTTGTGTTCCACTTTGGGGACATTGATATGACACCCTTGCTAGAGGAAATAGGAGGATTGGCCGGTTTGGTGTGGGAAACTCCGGGTTTACTGATACCTGAGAACCGCAAAGGCAGGGGCTTCCTTAAATGATGGGTTTGAAGAAGAATCCGGAATTAACATACTTAAAAGATTCATACATTCCTTTTGATTATTTGTATGAAAGGTACGGTCACAACAAATCTTACTGTACTTACTCCGACGAATTTTCCCTTACATCTTTGGGGCACATCTACCGCAGAGTTTTCGTCTTCATGTTCTGTTTCCTAGGGCTGGTCGCGTTTCCAATGAAGAAAGCGAGGATCCACATCAGGCTAGCTATGGTAAACAAAACCCTAATGGAAGGGATTGATGGGCAGGCGTTTAGCATCATACCCATGATTATTGCAGACATATACCGAGCTTTGGAGAAATGTCAACGAGGAGCGAAACACTTTGAAGATTGCAACATATTACTCCAACTCTGGCTCATGGAACATCTCCAGAGAGGGGAATATCGACAAGAGATCTAGTGCAGGGACTGGGATGATCATATCACTTTCCATCACCCAAAGCGAATGAATTGTATCCCGATATGTTTGCTCAGCCGGATGATGCTAAAGGATGGGTCAAACTATTTGATAATTTGACTGAGGAGCAAATTCAGTGGATGTTCGAATGGTTTCCAACGGAGGAATTCATTGCCCGATCAAGAGACGCACCTTTTCTGATATTGATTGGTCTCAGGGGGACATACCTTTATGTCCTGCTTCAGGTTATGAGGCAAGCTGGTAGGAAGCAAGTTATGCCTAGGGTCGACAAGATGAGTCATTTCCCAGTTGACTTTCAAGAGGATGATAATCCTTACAAGTGCCAAGCATAGAATATGTGGCACTGCAAGATCATAATGGGGAGAGCTACCATCGAGCTAGATAGGTATCATGCTGGTTGTGCTCCTTTCTACCCGGGTTGGTTGGAAGATAACCATGATGGTCTGGGCCAGCCGGGGATTGCTCAAGGTCACAGGGTTATATATGAAAAGGCCGAGGCACATGTCAAATACAACCAATTACGCAAGAGAATACGGGAGTGCGAAAGCGAGCACCATGAGATACAAGAATCTAACCAGAAGTTAATTGAGGAAATGAAAGACATGGCTGTCAGCGCCAACAAGCGACTGGGATACTTGGAGCAGGGCATAGTGGAGTTAGAAAGAAAGTTTCTCAAGAGGGTAGAAGACTGCCAAAATGCTGAGGGAACCGAAGGAAGGTATCTGGCCAGGGCCTGCCTATTGCTGGGACTTCGCGAGTTGGGGAAGGTGTTCGATGGAGCAAAGGATGCCGAATCTAGGGAAGGTCCTTCTGGGGCCAAATAGATAGGAGTTTATCTTTTCGCTTTATAGAATGTAATAAGTCCAATGGCCATTAGTGATTTTATTTCTTGCCTTTAGTGTCGTTTTGGGATTCGTCTATTTTTCATCAATAAAATGAAGCATTTAGCATTCTAAGTTCTCCAAATCAACTTGTCGCTAGACCTACCTCGGGCACAATGAGGCTCCCAAATTAGGACACGATTTATATTCCTGCACTATGTGTTTAAATACTGCAATATTTTTTATATTCCTCACTAACTAGTTTACCTTTTTGTTTTATTTTTTGTTTTGTTATTCCCCTCACCAAAGGTTAGTTCGTGCACTCTAATATGATCATATTAAGCAGAGGGGTACATCTCAACAATTGGACCATCAGGACAACCAGAGCACGGCGAGCCTCGGGGTAGCAAGGCTAAAACAAGCATCATGCACTGTTTTATTTACTAGATTATTTTCTTTTCGCATTTTAATTCCCGCAATAAGATCTTCAATGTTCAAAACAGATATGGAATTTATCAAAGCATTTTGAATTTTTCTTATGAATCAACACTCATTATTATTTTTCTCTCATTACTTTACTTATACAACATTACTATTAATTATTTTGATGAACCAACGACTGTGACATGCAATGAGAAAACGCAACAAAGAGACATTGATTCAGAAGAGGATGACATACCAGAGGAGATCGTCAAAGAAGTAGCGAAATTTGAGAACAAACCTAAGTCCAACCTGGATGAGACAGAAATTTTTAACATGGGAGATCAGAAAATGTCAAGAAAACACGAATCAACATCCACTTATCGCCGTCGAAAAGGAAGGATACATAGAATTTCTAAGGGAATATAAGGACATATTCGCCTGGTCATATGACGACATGACCGGTCAAAGTACGTCTATTGTGGCTCATAAACTACCAACTGATCCGACATGTCTGCCGGTAAAGCAGAAGCTCAGAAAGTTCAAGCCAGATATGAGTTTGAAAATCAAGGAGGAAGTCACTAAGCAAGTCAAACATAAGGTTCTCAGGGTAGTGGAATACCCGACATGGTTAGCCAACATCGTTCCAGTACCAAAGAAGGATGGGAAGGTCAGAGTCTGTGTCGATTACTGGGATCTCAACTAGGACAGCCCGAAAGATGACTTCCCTTTGCCAAACATACATACCTTGATTGACAATTGCACCAAGTATGAGTTGCAATCATTTGTGGATTGCTTCACCGGTTAGCATCAGATATGGATGGATGAAGAAGATGCAGAGGAAATGACTTTCATTATGCCGTGGGGAATTTATTGTTACAAGATGATGCCATTCGGCCTAAATAATGCAGAGGCCACCTACATGAGGGCCATGACTACCATTTTCCATGACATGATACACAAGGAGATAGAGGTATATGTGGATGACGTTATCATCAAATCCAAGAAGGCCATTGACCACATAAACGATCTGTGGAAGTTTTTTAACAGATTGTGATGGTACAGCCTGAAACTGAACCCCACAAAATGTGCTTTTGGGGTTCCTGCCGGGAAGTTCCTTGGGTTCATCGTGAGCCACCGAGGAATAGAACTGGATCCACCAAAAGTCAAAGGCATTCAAGAACTACCACCACCAAAGAACAAAAAGGACGTGATGGGTTTCTTGGGAAGACTCAACAGCATCAGCCGGTTCATAGCACAGTCCACAGTCATCTGCGAGCCAATCTTTAAGATGTTGAAGAAGGACGCCGCTACCAAATGGACTGACAACTATCAAAAGGCCTTCGATATAATCAAGGGGTACGTGTCAACACCACCAATCTTGGTCCTGCCTGAGCCAAGTAGACCCCTGTTACTCTACCTTGAGGTATTGGGAGAAACTTTCGGTTGCGTTCTGGGGCAACATGATGAAACAGGAAGAAAGTAATACGCCATCTATTATCTCAGCAAGAAGTTCACTCCGTATGAGGCCCGGTATTCTCTTTTGGAGCGCACTTATTATGCTTTGACTTGGGTCGCTCAGAAGCTAAGTCATTACTTTTGTGCCTATACTATATATCTCATATCAAGGATGGATCCTTTAAAATACATCTTTCAGAAGCCCATTCCCACCGGCAAGCTAGCCAAGTGGAAAATCCTGTTGAGTGAGTTCGACATTATCTACGTAACACATAAAACGGCCAAGGGACAGGCCCTGGCAGATCACCTCGCTGAGAATACCGTGGATGGAGAATATGAGCCTTTGAAAATATATTTTCCCGATGAAGAGGTATCATTCATAGGAGAAGACATTGCAGAATCCTATGACAGTTAGAGAATGTTCTTCGATGGAGCAACAAACTTTAAAGGAGTTGGCATAGGAGCAGTTTTAGTATCAAAAATCGGTCAGCACTATCCAGTGTTTGCCAAACTCAGATTCCCCTACACCAATAATATGGCCAAATATGAAGCTTGCATCGTAGGGCTCAAGATGGCCATTGACATGAACGTGTAAGAGCTGCTTGTGATCGGAGATTCAGACTTACTCATACATCAGGTGCGGGAAGAATGGTCAACCAAGAACTCCAAGATACTCCTTTATCTGCATCATGTACATGAATTGAGAAAGAGGTTCACAAAGACGGAATTCTGACATGTTCCCAGAATCCAGAATGAATTTGCCGATGCATTGGCTACCCTGTTATCCATGATACAACATCCTGATAAGAATTTCATTGATCCCATACCAATGAAAATTCATAATCAGCCAGCTTAATATGCCCATATTGAAGAGGAAGCGGACGGAAAACCTTAGTTCGTGATATCAAGGAATATTTGGCGAAAGGAAAATACCCGGAGCTTGCCAATTATACATAGAAGCGCACACTTCGGAGGTTGTCTAACAATTTCTTTCACAACAGAGGAATCCTGTATATGAGGACTCCGAATTTGGGATTATTAAGGTGTGTCGACGCAAAAGAAGCATCCAAGCTGCTAGAGGAGATTCATGTTGGGACCTGCGGTCCACATATGAATGGTTTTGTTTTAGAAAAGAAGATACTCCGGGTTGGTTACTTTAGGATGACTATGGAGACAGATTGCATCCAGTACGTCCAGAAATGCCATCACTATCAGACTCATGCCGATATAATAAAGGTGCCACTAAATAAGCTCAATGCAACAAGATCACCCTGTCCATTCGCCGCTTGGGGAATGTATGTTATTGGTCCAATTGAGCCTACTGCTTCAAACGAACACAGGTTTATCCTAGTAGCCATTGATTATTTCACCAAGCGGGTCGAAACAACATCTTACAAAGCAGTAACTAGGAAAGTTGTGGCAGACTTCGTCCGCGACCATATTGTTTGTCGGTTCGGTATCCCAGAGTCGATCATCACTGATAATGGCTCTATCTCAACAGTGACCTAATGAAAGGTATGTGCAAAACCTTCAGAATTAGCCAGAAGAATTCCACAGCCTACAAGCCTCAAATGAATAGAGTTGTTGAAGTCGCCAACAAGAATGTCAAGAAGATATTGAGGAAAATGATAGTAAAGCACAAACAGTGGCATGAGAAGTTATCGTTTTCTCTATTGAGGTATTGCACCATAGTCCGCACATCGACCGGGGCAACCCCTTATATGCTTTTTTATGGTACAGAAGCCATCATTCCCGCCGAAGTAGAGATTCCTTCCTTAAATATCATACAGGATGCTGAGCTCGATGACGCAGAATGGGTAAACATTTGTTAAGAGCAATTAGCTATTATATACGGAAAGAGAATGAACTCAGTTTGACATGGTCAACTCTATCATAACAGAATGGCCAGAGCCTTCAACAAAAGGGTCAAGCCAAGACAGTTCGCACCGGGACAACTGGTGTGAAAGAAAAATTTCCGCATTAAGATGAAGCCAAAGGGAAGTTCTCTCATAATTGGCAAGGTCCGTACATGGTCCATCGGGTTCTTACAGGAGGAGACCTCATACTTGTAGAAATGGACGGAGAAGTTTGGCCAAAGCCGGTTAATTCAGATGTAGTCAAGCACTACTATGTGTAATCTTTATTTTTTCCTTGCACAATGTAATTGAACTATGCCTAACCTGATTCCTGTTTAAGAGGGGATACGTAGGCATCCTTATGGGTTCAGTCACGATTCAATAAAATTTTCATTTCCCCTCGAAATTAGAAATTGGGGCAGAATTTTGAGGAGGACCCTCAAAATTCCAAAGTAATTTTAGCCGATCGCCGGATGAGCAACAGTCAGAAACGTCTAACCCATTAAACTGGGGTAGAATTTTGAGGAGGACCCTTAAAATTCTGCAGCAAGAGAGGTCACAATGTCTCGAACCGCGTCACAGTCGTCTGTTCGTCTAAAACTATTTTAATTATACGTTTATGTTATACTCTTACAAAATCATGCATGATTATTATCAAAACTGCTTTGTTTAGAAACGCTACCCCAACGATACAGACGGTATCGCTAGATCAAAGCCGCACAACTCAAGCAAAGACAGCAGGGATACGAACTAACCTTTTCCACTTTATAGAACTCACGATTTTTCTTTGGATGCAGACACAAAGATTACAAAATCATTGAACGCACCATCCGCCCGTACAACAAATGTCGTTCAAAGATACTATTCTCCGAACCATTGCACTTACCAACATCTGCTATTAGCATACGCCCGTAATATTCCATACGTCACAATGCTCCCGGTAATTACCACGCCGCAATCTGATATCAGTTAAGAAAACTCTACTGTCATTTGCTATCTTATTTCTTGCATAAGGCTACCATTCTGCCTTCCGAGACTAAACGTTATCTCTGTTCGCATTTCTGCATTACATAAGGCTACCATTCTGCGTTCCGAGTCTAAACGCTATCTCCATCTGTATTTTTGCATTGCATAAGGCTCCATTCTGCCTTCCGAGACTAAACGCTGTCTCCATCTGCAATTCTGCATTGCATAAGGCTAGCATTCTGCCTTCCGAGGTTTATCTATATCTGCATTGCATAAGGCTACTATTCTACCTTCCGACTTGCATAAGGCTACTATTCTACCTTCTGAGGTTAAGCTTTACCTCTATTTGCATCTGCATGCTGGAAGATCGCCTCATACTGCATCTGCATGGCTGAAAGATCGCCTCATATTGCATCTGCACAGCTGAAAGATCGCCTCATACTACATCTGCACGGCTGAAAGATCGCCTCATACTACATCTGCATGGCTGAAAGATCGCCTCATACTGCATCTGCATGGCTGAAAGATTGACATATACTGCATCTGCACGACTGAAAGATCGCCACATACTGCATCTCATGGGCTGAAAGATCGCCACATACTACATCTGCATGGCTGAAATATTGCCACATGCTACTGCATCCTTCATGGGCTGAAATATCGCCAACTTGTCCAAAGGCGTCATCGCTCGGAGGCACCATCCTCATAGCCCGAGAACACCATGTCATAGCCTGAGGATCCTTTTCAATCTTTTGCATATCATTATTCAAAGGCATCATAGTTCGGATGCATCATTTTCATCGCCCGAGAGCATTATTTCATAGCATGCGAATCCTTTCTTTGAATTTATGCAAAATATTTGCTTGTATTCGTCATCCTAACTGTCCAAAGACATCATTTATGATCCGGCGGGAACTTACATCATGTTTAAATTTATGCACAATATTCGCTTGTATTGTTTCTATTTGCAAGTAAAACCTGCATGAAACAGCCATCTCGATAGGAGCCCGCTCCAGTTCCTGCAGCCATATCAAACCTAACAATTGCCGTAAACCGCCCACTCACACTCAACCGGCTTAAAATATTGCGTCCGTTCTTTGAAAATACACCTCGGCATGCTCCGCCAATCGATCCGGAACTACATGTAGCCTGATTCTTGTAAAACTAGGGATATGTAGGTAGCTCAAAATCCAGGGTACGGCTTGAACCTCTCTCCCAAACCATTTCGTTCGGTCAAAATTGGCCATCATATCTTTACCCAAAAACTTTTTCATCATTTCAGGGTAAAGAGGGGCAGCTATTGACACCCAATTTTTTCCTATATATTTTCAATATGAAAATAGCTTCAAAATATATATATATATATATATATATATATATATATATATATATATATATATATATATATATATATAT
>MU721930.1:42187-64087 GCA_026770625.1 Nicotiana glauca
AATATTTTTAAATCTATTCATTCTCTTATTTTATCCATAAAATTCAGTAATTATTTCCAAAATTGTCATTTTTTGGTGATTCCCTTATTGCACATTTATATCTATACCAAATATAGACAAGGGAAGTTTTTGCATATTTTTACAAATTTATTTAGTATTTTTTAAAGCTAAATTGTATATAATTGCAATATTAGCCTCTTTAAAGATTTAATTGCATTTATGTTCACAAAATTAGGTCTGGTATTTTTTAAATAATTAATTATGTATTATAAATAAATTTAGTACCATTAATTTATTTCCAGAAGTTATTTTATTATTTTTTATAAATCAAATAGGAAAAGTTGGCTATTTAAATGTCAACCCTATTTTATTTCGATTTTAACCCAAATTGGCTCCCAATTTAACCCCAAATCACACCCAATTACCCTGGCCCAATTCCTATTAAACCCCAACCCAAACCCATCCCCATAACCTGTATCCGGAGCCCCACTTAATCCCGGCCGTTATCGATTAGAACGGCTCCCATTGTCCCCTTCCTTTTTTAACCCAAACGACCCCTTCACCCTAATTCATTTCTCACATACCGCCGCCCCTGAATCCCCTTCTCTTTCAATTCTCTCTGCAATACCAGCTCATACCCTAGCTGCCGCCACCCTAATCCTCCCTAACCCATGGCCTTCCAAGGTCATCGGAGACCTGTGCCAGCCTTCCATGGCTCCTTTTTGTTTGTCCTTATGGTTTCAAGGCCAGACTACGAAGAACTCTGGCCCAACCTTCGTTCGATTTTAGTTCATGTCCCTTCTCCGATCATCTTTGGCTTTTCTCCGGCCAGCTATGGCAGTTCGAGTAAGATCCTTGACTCTGCTGGTTAGATCGATAGCCTTCAAGGCTTTTCTCGCTGCTTTTGGTTCTTCTGAAACCCTAATCTCTAAGTTTCTTTCGATTTCTTTCGAATCTTCCTCAGACCTATGCTTGCTTTGAACTTCTAAGCATTTTCTCGAAGTTTCTTTAAAACTTTGCTATCAAAACTCTATATCTTCTCCGATTAGGGTTTTTCTCTTATATTATTTCAAATCTCTTCTCTGATTTTCAACATGTCTTGCTATGTCTGCTCGTATTGTTATTCTATCTGGTTTTGCATGATAAAAGCCCTAATTGTTTTTGGCTGTCTGTTAGACGAATTCCTATGTAGTTAAGGTTTGTTTGATTTGTTTGTTTATTATCTTTTAAACATTACTATTGTTGAAAACCCTAATTTCTTCTGAGTTTCTGAAATTGTTTGCTAGTATTTGTCTGATTTATTTGCTATTATCTTCAAAACTTGACTATGATTTGAAACCCTAATTTTTCAAAGGGGTTTCCTTACTTGCTGCTGTGAGACCTTCGCATGTTTTTGATATTCTATTTTTATTCACTACTGATTCAAATTTTGAGACTTTTTAAAGTAATTCATTAGATCAGTATTTAAACTCAAAATTTAAGCATAAATAATCAATACACAAATGTATTTAACATAATTAACCATTAAATTGGAATTTAACCACCAAATAAAAAATTTAAGATTCCAATATTAAAGAGCCACGGTAGTCTTGGTGAAAAAGATGAAGAGTTGGTGTGATGACCTGAGGTTATCTATAGTTTTAAATCTTAATTTTGTATTTGAAATACTGAATAGCTGCTTTTAGCCTTCCTCGATTTGCATGCATAGTCCGTATCTTTTTTCGGAAGGTTTGTATGTGAAAAACTAATTAAAATGTGAATTCGTGCCTTAAAATCCATTTGAGTTGACTTTGGTCAACGTTTTGAGAAAATGAATCCAGATCCATATTTTGACGGTCCTAGTGGGTCTGTATCATGATTTGGGACTAGGGCGTATGCCCGGAATCAAATTTGAAGGTTACTAGCTCGAGTTATCGCACTTTGTCGAAAATTTGAAGTGTAAAGGATTAAAGAATTTAAAATTTTGACTAATGTTTAAATTTATTGCTACTAAGTCCGGATTTTGGTTTCGGAGCTTGGTATAGGTTCATTACTGTATTTCTGACTTGTCTGCAAATTTTAGTGCAAAATGGAGTTGATTTGATGTGATTCGAGCGTTCGCTTGTTAAAATAGAAGTTCTAAAGTTTCATTATATATTTCATTTGATTTGGTGTCCGATTCGTAGTTCTAGGTGTTATTCTGTTATTTTTATCGCGTGAACGAGGTCGTATGAGGTTTTTGGACTTGTGTGCATATGTGGTTTGGAGCCCCGTACCTGGGCCTGGACGTAACACGACACCCGGTGCCTGACTACATGTGACCCAGCGAACCAACTGGATGACTGGATCAACATGTGATATCATAACATACTGAATGCGGAAGATAACTAACACATGCTGATATACCGAGTCTGAATGATATATATATCAAAGTGTGGAAACACTAATACAAGTCTGAAACATATTTGTAGTCAACATTGCATAACATGAAAAGCATGTGACTCTTTCTAATTGTTACTTTAGTCTATGAAGCCTCTAATGAAGTAATGAAAACAGTGACTATCTATATATATTGAAAGACTGCAAAGTGATGATAATTCCCTGAAAGAACTGGGGCTCACCAAATAGCTAGTATGAGAATCCTAGCGCTCTGAATTGTCAACCTGTAAATCATTATTGCATCGGGAGATGTAGGCCCCGAGCAAAAGGGACGTCAGTACATTTGAATTGCACTGGTATGTAAAGCAACTAAAAGAAAGAACTACAAATACTGAAACTAAAACTGAGAACTGATAACTGCTAAAACTGAAACTGAAACTGAAACTGAAAAGATAATTGATAAATGATAACTAATATGATAACTTATAACTGATTTGAACAAAGGAAGTAAGGATATGAATACTCCCTCTTTTGAATGATGAACCACCTGTATATCTGAATATTAAACTGTGGCCTCAGGCCCAATATATATGTGCACAATCTGTGGCCTCGGGCGCAAATATACGTATACATAACTGCTGCCTCAGGCCCAAATATAGGTGTTTAACATTCAGGGATTTCAAATTAGGAACTGAGAATCATACTGCAATACATGATACTAAAATATTGAATTATTCTAAGTTACATGATACTAGAACACTGAATAGGACTAGAGTGAGACATATAAGCATGAACTCATTACGAAAACTGAAACTGAAACTATTTATGATATGCTGAGTAATCTAGACTGAGACTCATGGGAATCAAACCCAAGTCTATAATGATTATGCATTGAGCTCACAACGTTCATAATGGAAGTTATGAAAGAGTTACGAAGCTAGAGAATAGAACTTCTGCAACTACTCAAGGAACTAAGCTTAACTATATTTCTGAGGCAATTAATAACATTGTAAAAGAATCTTAGTATAGGTAAAATCATTAACATTCCCAAATAGAGGGTTGGCCTCACATACCTTGACGCTAGCCCTTTTAATCCTATCACAATATTCGTCGCCTCTTTTAATAATAACCTATGTCAATATATATCAAAAGGAACCAATATTATCATAAATGCTCATGTCTTAGTCACTTAGGCATTTTATCAAACACCTTATGGGCGTAAAGCTTCATAGCCCTTAATAATTGGTATTTTCTTCACCAAGTTCTTATTCTACTACTTCTAGGTGATTCTTCAATCCCAAATAGATGTAACTAACATTATTTCTCATCATCCAAATGTTTAAAATAATCATAAGTCAACAACCCAAAACCCTAGCATAGTTCATATGGCTCTCCTTATAAAACCCATTTACTATTCTTCCAAAACTCATCAATTCATAGTTATAAATGCTTAGAGAGTAGAAACATTACCTTTTGACGTTCAATCCTCTTCAATTCGAGTTCTAGGGTTTCCTTTCTCAAGAATGGTGTCTCGATTGAATATCTAATGGGTGGAAGGATTTACCCATGCTAATAAGGTGTTGGACAAGTGAAATTAACTTAGAATCATTGTTAGAACTTACCTTGGGTGATGGAGGGACCTTAGGGAATTTGGGTTCTTGAGAGTTCCCTTTTCTAGAGTAGGTTTTCGTGTTTGGGGTGTGGGGGAACGAGAGAGGGCTTTTAAATAAGTGAACTTGTCCCAAAATTGAGGTGAAAAATAAAATATCTCGGATAAACATCATCGGCGCGAGGCATCGTCAGGGGCGTCAAAATAACTATGCAAGGCACCATCAGAGGTGCCAAAACTATAGTGCCTTGTACTGTCTGGGGCGCTGAGGTTGATGCCCTGGATAGTGCCTTGCACTGTTAGGGACGTTGATATTAATGCCCGGTGTAGTGCCTTGCACTGTCTATGGCCATAAGACGAACCTCCCATAAATGCAGTCGATTCTATTGAATTTTATGCACCTCACTCTCGGTATTGATTCTAAAACAATTGTTTCCAACCATACTCATCCCAATAGGACTTCACATGTCTAAAAGGTCACATCAATACTCATTTAACGCATCCACAACTAATCCAAATTTACGGGGTATTACATTATCTCCCCTTTGGGATCATTTATCCTCGAATGATTGTCTTGGTAGTAACTACGACTTCCTCTAGACCTTAAACGGGACTAATGGAAACAAGTGAACATTGTATTGTCATGAACATATGGATAATAAACTGAATGGATACATGATCACTGATGTGCTGAGATACTGAACTGAATAGCTACTGAACTGAATGGCTACTGAACTGACTGAACACTGAGCCGAATGGATACTGAAAGTCTTGGAGATTATAATATAAGTTCTGAATGAGAAGGTTACTTACCTTTAACATTTCTCCAAACACCTGCCAGCTAACAGAGCATAACACAAGCCTTACAGGGCATCATGATACGCATAACATGAAACTAATACGTGAATTCTAAACTAACATAGATATACGAATACTGAACTGGCACAAATATTTAAAGTACTGAATTGATATGAATAACTGAGCACTGGACCAACATCAATATCTGAGTACTAAGTTGGCATGAATATCTGAGTACTGGACTGACATGAGTATCTGAGTTCTGAATTAACATGAATGTTATAACATCAAATCTAAATCCTGGAGACATAAATATTCGTGATAGGAGATCTGAATACTAGAAACTTGAATGTTATAACATGACACGTTAAATATTGGGTATACAACCACCAATTCTGTTAGAAACTCTAACTTATAAGCTACATGTCTGATCCTTAAGAGGATCCTATGTGGGTTGATCTATCTAAGACTGAGTTTTCCTTTCTTCCCAAATCTTATAACACCTTTCATGGGCAAAACATTCAGAAATACCCAATCATCAACTTGAAACTCTAGGTCTCTACGCCACACGTCCAAAAAAGGACTTTTGGCGACTCTGATCCGTCTTCAAATGCTCTTGAATCAACTTGACTTTCTCCATAGACTGATTGACCAAATATGGTCCCAATAACTCTAATTCACCAACTTTGAACCAACCCATTGGCATTCTGCACCTTCGCCCATACAAATCTTTCTTTTAAAATGAGCGAGATAATCCTATTATAAGGTCCATATTTACCATCTCCACTGAATGATATGTATATTCTGTGGTATAACACCAGGATTTGTGCTACTCGACTTTCGCTTGCTGACAATTAAGATACTTGGCCACAAATTCGGGGACGTTATTTTTCATGTCGTTCCACCAATAAATCTCCTTGAGATTATGATAAATCTTTGGGGAACCTAGGTGAATAGAATACCTAGAATTATGAGCTTCTAACATGATCCTCCTTCTCTAAATTTAAGTCATGTCTAAGCAAAAGTAACAGCCCGGTACATGTTCAATATAATATTTAAGTCATATCTGTGTAATTTGGTGAGAAACGCAGTTGGTTTGACGTGATTCGGACGTCCGATTGACAAAATAGAAATTTCAAAGTGTTCTTGAGAATTTCATTTGATTTGGTGCTAAGGCCTCATTTGTTTACACTTAATGTAGATCTGAATCTTAATTATTCAGATCTCAGACATTAAGTGCATTTGTTTTTAAAGTCTGAATTTTAATTATTCAGATCTTAATCATTACGTGTGTTTGTTTTTTTACTTTACAACCACTTAATGGGTCTGAATAGGTCTGTATCATTAAAATCTATAACAGAGACTTAATTTCATTAAGATACTATCATCCATATTGATTAACTGTCTCCACCGCCTACCATTATCAAATACCACCATGCTACCTACCACCACCATACTTAACCACCACTACCATCATCCTCAATCATAGCCACCACCATTGTCGGTTACCACCACCCACCATCCCCACTACTCTCATTACCATCATTCTTAATGACAACCAACATTCATCCACCTCAACTACCACAACCAACCACCCCATCACCATTAACAACTATAGCTGGCACTGCCATCATTATAAACTACCACCACCCACCACCATCTTCCCCAATCACAACAACCACCACCATCTGTCATTATTAACTATCACCACCCACAATCGCCATCCTCAATCATAATATCTACCACTATCAATCAGCACTATCTACCACCCTAAACTACCACCATCAACCAAATCTACCATAAATCACCACTTTTAATCAGAATTCAGAAGCACTACCATTAGCCATCACCCCCAGCAACTATCATATTTTAAAAAGCTATATATCAAACAGTCTTAATCACTTAGTATTCAGATCTTAATGCATATATTAATATTCAGATGTGAATTTAGATCTAAATGTCTTAATACACATCTTGATATTCAGACGTGTATTTAGATTTAGACGTCTTAATCTTAAAAAAACAAATGAGTCCTGAATTCGTAGTTCTAGGTGTTATTTTAGCGATTTGATCGCACGAGCAAGTTTGTATGATATTTTAAGACTTGTGTGCATGTTTCGTTTGGAGCCTCGAGGGCTTGGCTAAGTTTGGATAGGCTACGGAGTGAAAATAGGACTTAGAACACTACTGGTTTTTGTTGTAGGCCTCAGACCTCGCAAATGCGAGGTCAATCCTCGCATTTGCAATCTCTGAAGAGCTCGCATTTGCGAGCTTCTCATCGCAAATGTGAAGAAAAGCTGGGCCAGCTTATGTTCACAAATGCGAACATTCCTTAGCATTTGCGATGGGGACAGGGGGTGGCTGCCTTCATCAGCTTAGTTCGCATTTTTGAACTTTTCTTCACATTTGCGAAGGAGGCAGGACTGTAGAAATCATCACAAATGCGATGGATTTCTCGCATTTGCGGGCTTCGCATTTGTGAAGCCCATATCGCATTTGCAACATCTGCAACTCGTAAAACTTGACTTAGATAGGATTTTTGCTCATTTTTCAAAACTTTTAAAAATAAAAACCCTCTAGGCGATTTTCCAAAGACCACTTCTTCCACAAATCATAGGTAAGTGATTTTTAACTTGTTTCTTTCAATCTTTCACTTTGTTTTACAAGATTTTAACCTAGAATCTAAGATTTTCATGGTGGAATCCGGGATCTTTGGAAAAAAACTACAGATTTCGAAATTTAAGGATTTAGACCTCAAATTGAGGTCAGATTCCAAAACCAATTATATATCTGGGCTCGGTGGTGAATGGGTTATTGGGTTTTGGTCTAAATTTCGAGTTTGGACCAAGTAGGCATGGGTGTTGAATTTTTCTAAAATGTCCTAAATTGAATTCTTTGCAATCGTGGGTAGTTCCTAAGGCTTAAATTGAATTATTTGATTGGTAATTTTCTAGATTCTATTGGCCTGGAGGCTTGTGTGAAGGGAAATGCGGTGATTGAGTTTTGAGTTTGTCCGTTGGAGCGGTAAGTCTCGTGGTTAACCTTGGCTTGAGGTATTAGGTATAATTTGCCTAATTTCATCTTTGGATGTTGAGTGCAACTTATAGGTGAGGTGACAGTTACCTATGCATTGTTGTCGAGTCATAGGATGTGAGTGAGTCGTATTCTTGTAAATATTGTATTCTTTGAATACATTGTTCATGTTTAGACTATCTATTCGATGTGTTGAGCAATTTCTCATCATGTTTTACTGAATTTGGTATTGATTGAGTATTAACCCAAAGTTGAGGTTGGTAATGTGGAACTAACTGTTGAAGTAAGATTTGTTCTTGGTATTCCTATCTCCCCATTGTCATTGTTCATTGTTTCGGTTAGGGAGAGTGTTAAAGCACGAAGGGTAATGCCTTGCACATATCTATTATTTATTATTGTGAGATTGAGTGTAAAATATGAAGAGTGATGTCGTGCACGTTTCTATTATTTTATCTAGTGAGGTTGAGAGTGAAAGCACGAAGGGTGATGCCGTGCACTTTCCTTTACTGTATTTACCCGTTTCTATCTGTTTAAGGTATATTGATTGATCATGTTCTCAGTTCCCTTGTAATTCCCTCAACATGCCCACTTCCCAATATTTCTTTCCTTGTTTCTTTAGTTGATGTTATTAGTGTATATGTATTGATAAACTGCACAGGTTTGTTTGGGGGTGTCTTGTCCTAGCCTCGTCACTACTTTGCCGAGGTTAGACTCGACACTTACTAGTACATGGGGTCAGTTTTACTGATCTTGCACTCAACACTTTCTGTGTAGAACTCAATACGGGACCGTGTTAACCCGAGCTGAGCTGCTGACTTCAATCCCACGGGAGACCCAAGGTAGATCTGTCGGCATTCATAAACCCTGGAGTCCCCTTCTAGTTATTTCAGTTTACTGTTACTTTTAACTCGCAAACAGTTGTACTTTCCTTCAGTCAGTTTGATGTTTTATACTTCAATACCACACAAGAGGGGGGAGTGATTTGTGTGGTACCCAATTTTTACTTAAGTTGATTATAGAAGGACCTGGTTCTTCTATGTGTTCCAACTACTACTGGTTACGGAATAATAAGTAAAGAAAATAAAGAACACAAAGATTTTTACATGAAAAACACTTGGCTCAAAAGTTGAAAAAATCACGACCTACTACTCAGTAGGATTTTTCCAAACTTCCACTAAAATCACTGAGCCAAAAGCTACATTTACAAAAACTCTTTTGTGAACCTAGGATTAACTCTAATCCCGTTGTAGCACACAGCCTCAACTGTTGCGACAACTTCAAGTTAACTCTAACTTGAACACTCTAAGTACCTAATGCAATTGCTTCTATAAAAGCTGAAAGGTACAATGTAAAATCACCTACTACAATTGAACTAGAACAAAAAATAGACACTTGGAACTGGTTCTTCTATCTGGTTCAAGTAGCTTCATGATTGCACGCTTGAATCGCACATAAATTGCTTGTGAAATTCCCTTGCTATTTTGCTGTCAATTCACGTTTAACTTTTGCTTATGTGTATTGCATGTAAAAGAGAACAACACTGATATTTAAGGAGTTAGTAATTAGAGATTGGCTGGGATACGGACGCTACTCTTCTATGGTAGAAGAATTTTAGTTGATCTCATATTCAAACACTATCCTCTTCCTAAACTGTGTTCTCTTCGTGTAAGGAGACTTTCTCTCCTTATCCAATATGCAACCTTTTCGATCAGATCAGGAGATATTACTTCTGATAAGTTAAACTTATCTCCTTCACGTGCATTTCATATGTGTGGGTTGATCATGACTGTGCTTCACAAGATGGACCTGGTCCATGTCTGAGTTCTTTTGTCAGTCTTCAAAACTTCACATTTACTTGGGTCAACACAGTTATCTGTAGTGACTCTTAGAAGTTCGTGAATCATGACACTAGATTCTGGGTAGTTGTGTACAATTATTTAGGTTATTATAAAATTCTACACTCCTTTAATCTGTTATGGTTTAATTATTGTTATTGACTGAATTGTTTAAGAGTTAGCGTATTAATCTCTAATTGTTGGCTTGTCTGGCAACTGAAAGGTTAGGCGCCATCACAGTTCTGATGGTAGAAAATCCGGATCGTGGCACTCTATCCCAGACTAAAAATTCTCTAAATTTTTCATTAGCCCGTAGGCTTCTAACAAGACTAAAGACTCATGGCTAACATAACATACAATTACGTGATTCAATCTTAATTTTAATTAATAAATATCACCTATATCCGTCTTTTTCTTCTACTGTACTCTATTTTCACCAAGTTTGAATTTGTATTCCGACTATTACTGGTTCTTATTCTTTCATTTATGGTGCAGCTCTTTTTGAAAAGTTTACATTGACCCCCTTTTTCTGCTTGTTCTGAATGGCATGTTGTGCTTTTGTCACGGACGCATTTCAAAATTTGGAACTAGACTTCATAGTCAATGCTTTACTTATCACTCTATCATTAACTAACTGTTTCTTCTTCTTTCTTTTTTTTTCCAACTACGCTGTCCACATTCAATGTTGCATTCACGTTTGACTTTCTGACTTAGTGGAATGTTTAGTTTTTGTTCTAATTCTGTCACTATACAGTAAATATTATGTAGATTAGCTAAGTTAATAGAAAAAGTTTACAGTCCTTACCTTATTTTGAGTGGTCAGACATAGAGGGATTCCAAATGTATTATCCCTATACAGTTGTTTTTATATTCTTAATATATCTATTGTGGTATATTACCTATAAATTACGAGGCGTAGAAGAATTAGGATTAGAGTGCTTTGGTCAGCCTAAAAGGGGAAATGGGAAAAAGAGAAAAAGAAGGGACTTAAATGGTTCTTGTCTAAATTCTAAAGGTTGAAATAATGGCCAATACAAGAAATGTCATATATTCTTTTCCTTAATTATGTCTAAAAGTTAAAGAATTCTTAACCCTTCATCCCTTTTGATTTGAAATCATTCCCCCTTTACATGAACTGAATTTTCATTTCATTTGCAAAAAAATCATCTCTTTCTAAGCAATTTTCATCCCCTTTTAGGGCATCTGTAACCTTGCTCACATCCCCTACAATGGGGTAATTTTTGGGAAAATTTCACTCCAATCCTCCCTCATTTTTGTCCCCAAAATGGGGGATGAATAGTGTTCCCTCAAATATGGGAGTACACTATTCATCCTCCATTACTATTCATCACTTTATTATTATTATTTTATTATTTAATCTTTTATTTTATCGCTTTATATACACTTAATTATGTTTATGTAATATTTTTATAATATTAATATTATATCTTAACTTTGCTGTATAATTTTGATAAATTAATTTTCGTGCATTTATTATTTTTATGTAAAATTATAAGTTATAATTGTACAAAAAATATATAGTTATCAAAATGAATGGTGCAAATATAAAATATTAGATGTTGCTAAAATTGAAAGGTGCGAATATAAAATATTAGATGTTGCTAAAATTGAAAGGTGCGAATATAAAATATTAGATGTTGCTAAAATTGAAAAGTGAAGATTGAAAATACATAAAATGAAAATTCATTAAAATTGAAAATACATGACAATTGAAAATACATTAAATTAAAATACATAAAAGTTAAAACTACGGTAAATAGCATAATAACTTAGTAGGAATCTAAGTTAATGTTATTTAATAATATACATAAAAATTATATTATTTAAAATTTTATGAAATTATTTTAATTATGAAAATTGCAAATTAATAAAAATAAAAGATGGAATTTATTTAATTGAAATTAAAAAATAAAATTGGAATGAAAGATAATAGTAATATAATATAGAAGAGTGAAGAATATAAAAAAATTTGGGAAAAAAATAAGGGAATGGTTGAAGTAAGTTGCCCCCAAATCCCGACTTTGGAAACAAAAAATGGGGTAAAGGTCGGAGATGACCTTAAAATGTGCATTTGCTTAAAATATTTTCCATTCCTTAACGAGGAATTTAGAGTCACATGAGCTTGCTTGACAATGTCCGTTCATTATTCATTATTTGGACACTTAGGAATAAGAAATCTTGGAAATTATTGACCAATTTTTAATGTTACATGTTCCTAGCACATTCACTTGTGTCTTTCCTATTCCTTTCTCCCCCAATCACGTGTGGGCGCCCCAATAACCCAAAGGCACCACTTCTCCACATTCCTTTAAAATTTTCCCTATAAAAATCCACCCTATCCCAAAATATCCTCCAACACACTCTTCTACATTTGCTCAAAAAATGGCCTCTCATTTTCATCTCTTTCTCGCTTCCCTTGTTGTTCTTCTCTTCATCTCACCTTCCACATCTCTAACTTGCTCATCTCAAACATTTTCCAGCAACACCAAATTCACCAATTGTACTGATCTTCCTGCTCTCAAATCTTTCCTCCATTGGACCTTTGACCCCACTAAATCCACTCTCTCTGTTGCCTTCATTGCTTCTCCAGCTTCTCCTGATGGTTGGATTGCTTGGGGTCTCAACCCCACTGCCCCAGCTATGGTTGGCACACAATCCCTTATAGCATTCAAAGATCCCAAAGGAGCCATGGCTGTCAAAACTTATAACCTCACTTCTTACAGATCAATTACAGAGTCTAAGCTTTTGTACAATGTGTTGGATTCGAAAGCAGAGTCATCTAATGGGACCATGAAAATCTTTGCCACGTTGGAGTTGCCGGAAAATACGACGACGGTGAACCAAGTATGGCAAGTGGGACCCGCAGTGAAAGATGGAAAGCCGGTGGTACATAAGTTTGATACTGAAAATTTGGCATCTAAAGCTACTCTGGATTTGGCTGCTGCTACTTCTGCCGGTGATGGGAATAAGAATGCTGGTTCGTCGGCAAGTAATAGTAATAGTAGTAGCCAAAGTGGAAATGAGACTGGAGGATCTTCAAGAATTTTGAAGAGTGAAAATGGTATTTTTGCCTTCTTGTTCTTCCTCGGAGTTTTGCTTTTGCAGCTTTAGATGTGCTTTTAGTTTAATTTTTTTGTCTGTTTTTTGTTTTGGCAATGTAATAACGACTGCTAGTGGTAGTGAAAAAGGAAAACCAGTCTACAAATATTCCACATTTATGTTTAATTGTATACTACTACATTTTATTATAATGTTCCTTTATCATTCTAACCTGCTTGTTCTCCGATAACTATTACCGTCGCTCCTCCTTATAACAATATTCCTTTATAATAGTCATTCATTATAAAAGTTTAATTATTCTCGGAATCAAATATTATATTACGTTATAATATATGTCCTCTATAACAAAATTTTACTATAGCTTTCCAAAAATTTCGTAACAAATAAGGCTCTTATAAAAAGATTTAATTGTGTTCCATATTTTTAAGTCAATTTTTTCATGATTTAATGACAAATCTATAAGAATCATTAAGATACTAAGACCAATTTGGTAGTCCATCTATTCCAATTTATTTGGTATTCTTTTCTTTCTTAGAGCCCGTAGACATAATAATTTTTTTACTTTTTTTAAAAAAATGTTTACTTTTTTTGAAATCAACATTTAGTCATAAAATTTCAAATTTTCACTTAGAAGATAAATTTTGAATTCTTCAAAAATTTGAAAAATTCCAAAAAGTTAATTTTCAAAATTTTCACTCAACTCACTCACAAAACTTCAAAAACAATCCAAAATTATATTCACTCCAAATACAACTCTAATTTTCAAATACCATTTTTTCTTCAAAACTTTTTCAACTTTTTTTTTTTTGAATTTTACAATTCTTAATTTCTCATGTCCAAACGCCCACTTAGTTTGTCTCGAAAAGAAACAAACACTTTTTTTTACGTTTAAATCGTTCTTTTAATTTTACACTTTTCGTTTTACTTGAACATGTTGTTACACATACAAAAAGCAATATAAACTAAGTCAAATCTAATTTCCAGGGAAAGTCTAGAGTACTACTAAGAAGTTGTAACTACGGTATACCAAAAGTAGATAGAAGTGGTGATAGGTGTGGTGCATAATTTAATTTCTATCTACCGTTGGGGAAGAAAGAATGATGCTCTATACCTTCCATTTCACCTTTCTACTTTAGTTCCTCATTAATTTTTGTAACTTCATTTTTTAGTTAATGATTGTAGTATCAACAATATGTTTTGCAGTGAGAAGAAACAAAGAATCAAAGATGGATCGACTAGCAAAAGAAAATAAACATAAATATAACTATTTTAATTTCTGAATATGATGTTACAAGATTCTTTATTTTTCTTCATTCTCGGATGTGGGAAGAAATGACAAGAGTAATATTATCGGTTGGGTACCAAACTTTATTTTACGATGTAGGATAGGTGTTTCTTTTTTGGATTTAATTATTTAATATTCGAGACTCACATACTCGACTAATTCAAATTTGTAGAATAGTGAAGAGATGTCTATCAAAATTCAAAATACGTTCTTTATTTTTAAATATAAAAAATTTCTTATTAAAGATGGAGGGATCTCAACCACTCACCGCACTCCAATTTGTGGTAAGAGAGGTGTTGTATTTATTCGATTGTACCTACTCAATCGTCTACTTTACTAAATATATGGTGGTTATGTTAGTTGAAATAGAGTTATAAATTGTTCATTGGTATGATATCTTCCTTTTCTTTTAAAGAAAGAGGCATCTTAAAGTTAATCTTTCCACCACGTGAAAAAGAGAAAGAAAAAGGAAAAATAAAAGTTGTTATAATGCTTCTTTAACGGAAAAGAGCAAAACGAAGAATCACAAGACCCAATTATGTCCTACTATTCTGGATCTATATCAAGAGTGTGGCGATTGACGAATCCTTATTATGTATTTGTATGATTAGTAGTATTTTTTATTACGTAAACTACGTATATGTAGTGACTGCTTCCATTTACAACACGCTGTCAACCTGATAGAGTACTATTGAATCACGTGGCATGGAGGTCAAGCAGTTAGTTGCACATCTGTAATTTTGCACTTTTAGTGCATGTGCATATCAATGCATTATCTTTTAACTACACGATAAAAGATAAACCGGTGTGGATTGGTTTTTCCCTAAAAAGAAACCAAATCAAGTAAGTCAGTTTTTTAAATATTAGAACCAAACCAAACTAATTAAGTCGATTTTTTCTTGATTTGGTTTATGTCGGTTTTTCAATTTTTCCGGTTATTTGTTAGTTTTTTCCTTAAATATAAGACATACACTACCAAAACACATATTTGGGCAACCATATTTTTAACGTAACACTATCAAATCAGTTGCCCTTTGAAAAATCTACTATTATTTACCAAGATATATTGATGATAATTGAATCAAATAGTGATGAATAATTTAAAGACTCAATTAAAAATATACTTTTTTAACATGAAAGAGATTCTTACACTTAACAAAAGAAAAGTACCAATTAAACTAGAATGTAAAGGTAAAAAATTGTGCTAAAAGTGCAAACGATTAATATTTACTATAAAATTTTTAAAACTTTGTATAAAATTATAAATATATATAGGTGTAATAATAAATTTAAAATAGCTACTCTTATATTCGGTTTGGTTCAGTTGTTTTTAATTAAAATCAAAACCAAATCAAATTTAAGCGGTTTTTAAATTTCAAAACCAAAACCAAACCAAACCAAAAAGTATCGATTTTTTTGGTCGGTTTGGTTCGGATTTTCGAATTTTTATGAACACCCATAATTGTAAGTGATAGTGTGATGTTGTTACACTTAATTGAGATTATATATTCAACCTTTTATGCTCTAATTCGTAAATAAAAATAAGTTCTAGATTGCAATTTAAGTGGATGAATAATTAAGTTAATTAGTGTAAAGAAAAAATATTATTAATAATCCCAACAACCTGATTATATTTGATGACTGTACAATCTCAGCATTAAATATTCCTGTATATTCTTTCCTACTCATCTCCCTATACTAATTTGTTCTATATCTTTCTCCTATATAGTTCTTCTATCCATGCCCTTCTCTACTGCTTTCTTTCTTCCTGCCATTGTTGTCCTGTTTTGTTATGCATTTGTACACATATTATTGCAGGTTTAGGTACTCTTTGATGTCATAGTACTTCATTCCTTGCCTTTTATATATAGTAGACCAATGCTGCTGGTATTGAATTCACCGGGTTCCTGTATTTCTCTCCCTTGATCCCTCTTGTTAATCTTCTCCACATTCCTTGTAGTGTAGTGTTTTGTATCCCAATGTTTAGCCAGTTTACTATAGCCTGCATACAAGCTCTATAGAATTGGCATTCAAAGAACAGATGTTCAATTGTCTCAGGTGCACTATCACATATTATGCACATTGTGTCCTGTGTTATCCCCATCTTCTGCAATTTTGTTCTTGTTAGTAATCTGCCCTGTCCAGCCAGCCAGCATATAAAGCTATGTTTAGGTACATTTCCTTTACTCCATATCCACCTACTCCATGGCCACTTTTCTGTTCTTCCTAGTCTCCATAAGTATTCATTTTTGATACTATACTTTCCATTTGTCATTAGCCATCCTTGGTGTACATATCCCATTGCGAAGTTGTCTTTTATTGAGTATATTTTCTTCCAGTACCAGCAGCAATCTTTAGGAGGCTTATACTGCCACCAAAGGTAGTCTTTTAAGTATATATGATTTATCCATTTCACCCATAGGTTATCAGGTTTCCTTGCTATATTCCAGACATATTTTCCTATTGCATCTTCATTTCATATTACTGCATTTGTGATTCCTAAACTTCCCTCCTCTTTTGGTCTACATACCATATCTCATGCTATAAGTGGTGCTATGTTACTTATCTCATTTTTATCCCATAAAAAACTTCTGCATATTGTATCAATCCTTTTCATCACTGCTCTTGGTAATAGGAAGATGGATGCCCAATATATGTGTACATGCAGTAATACTGAGTTAATTAGTTGCACTCTTCCTGGATAAGAGAGGTGTTTAGAACCCTAGATTTTGATTCTTGCTATCATCTTGTCCACTAGCATTTTACAGTCAATACTGTTTAACTTTTTAGTTGAGATTGGAACCCCCCAGATACTTGAATGGCATCTTTCCTCTTTGATAGCCAGTTAGCTCACACAAATCACTTAAGCTTTGTTGCTCCATATTAGCACTAAAGATATTAGATTTTCCAGCATTTGTGCAGAGTCCCGATGCCTTTGAGAATGTCTGAAGCCCCCTTAGAAACAGTCATACTGACTGGTATGTCCCTTTTCAAAACATTAGCACATCATCAGCAAAGCACAAATGATTTAACTGTAGTCCTCTGCATTTGGTGTGAAATTCAAATCCTGGCATGTTTGTTACCTTTTTCATTATTCTAGTGAAGTACTCCATGCATACAACAAATAAAAGTGGTGAGATAGGATCCCCTACCTCAATCCCCTTTTCCCTTGAATATTACCATACAAACCCCCATTCAAAGCTATACTATATTGGGGAGTAGTTATACAGTTCATCACACATTTTATGAACTTCCCAGGGAATTTCAAAGCCTGTAGCATCTCGTCTGCAAAGCCCCACTCAACTGTATCATATGCTTTCTTTAGATCTATCTTGATCAGACAGTTCTGAGTAGTTGCTTTCCTGTTGTACAGTCTAACTATGTCTTGGAAAATAAAGATATTCTGCACAATACTTCTTCCAGCTACAAATGCACTTTGGTTTTCTGATATGATCTCAGGCAGCACCTTCCTTAGTCTGTTGCAAAGCATCTTAGAGACAATTTTGTATATTGTGTTACAGCATGCTATTGGCCTATAATCCCCTACATTAGATGCATGTGTACTCTTTGGGATAAGGGTAATTGTCACACCTTCTTTTTACGCTACCGCACCCCGCGAAGGGCGTGGTAAAGGGAGTTTTTCCAATTAAAGGACAATTGAAACAGGATTCATTTATTAAGAGATTCAGAGTCGCCACTTGGGAGATTTATGGTGTCCCAAGTCACCGGTTGAATCCCGAATCGAAGAAAGGTTTGACTCTATTTAACAGTCCGCGAACCAGAAATCCGGATAAGGAATTCTGTTAACCCGGGAGAAGGTGATAGGCATTCCCGAGTTCCGTGGTTCTAGCACGGTCGCTCCACTATCGTATTTGGCTTATTTATCTGATTTTAACAATTATGAACTTATGTGCAAATTTTTACTTTTAACTGCTTTTATTATTATTATTTTTAATGAGAATTGCAATATCGTGAAAACGTATCTCAAATCACGTCACATCAATTTACCTGTGGTTATCGACACATTTCGACTCCGTTGAGATTTGGATTTGGGTCACATAAATGGGCACCCAAGTTTAAGAAAGTAAATTATTAAAGGCGCGCCTAAATCGACTAGCGTATCATTATTTTGGGTAAGGCCGTGAAATTTTGCTAAAACGGCCCATCCCGAAATCTAAGTAATTATTAACATCTATTGAGGGCCCCGCGGCTTATGTATTTTTGGTTTGTCGAGGCTCGTCTCATTCATTATTTTAAAATAATTGCAACGTCATGAAAATGCATCTCGAACTACGTCACAATTAATATACCCGTGATTATCAACACATTTCGACTTCGTTGAGATTTGGATTTGGGTCACATAAATGTGCACCCGAGTTTAAGAATGTAAGGTTATTTAAAGTACGCGCCTAAAGAGACTAGCGGGTTATTATTTTGGGAAGGCCGTGAAATTCGCTAAACGATCCGTCCCGAAGTCTATATAGTTATCAACCATTTATTGAGGGCCCCGCGACTTGCATATTTTATTTGGCAAGGCTCGTCTCGTTTACTTTTAAAAGGCAAACCTAAAAATGACTATGATTTATTATTTATTTGTCTCTAATGATACAGGAAATGTTCTAATTAGCCATGGTTCAAGATTCAGTACTTAAGCCCATTAAACTGCTGTGAGATTAAATCTTTTAATCATTCTTGCCTATAACGGAAAATAACGCTTGCCTATTTAAACTTAAACGAACATTCGACCATTTGAATTTACAGATCAAGAACATGTTACTCTGTTTATTTAACTGATGATGGATCCTTAAGTTCCAATAGATGCTAGATTAAATTTTTAGACTAAGTGACTTGATTAAGTGATTCTACTAACATTCCTGAATAAATTAGTTGTTTCAATCCTTAAGTAAGTTATTGATATTAACTACTAACATGCAATTACTTGTTCCTACGTCTAAATAGTGTGCTTAACGAATAAAGAAAAAAAACATCAAATATGCTATTTTTGGCTGTAAAATTATAGGTACAAATAGTATTGATATTCAATTTATCTCAATGCTAACTAAAATCAGTACTAAACTATACTAAATCTATGACTAATGGACACACATTAACATTAAAAGATAGTCCTAATTAAGTACAAAAACTTCACAATCTGCATTTTTTATTGAGTTGTGAATCAAATTTGGACTATACAACTACTTGTCATTTATATACTGAACTACAACTATAACATCCAATATGCGAATGCCCTAGCACTCTGCTTTTCATGTTTACACCTCACAGCTACATCAAATTGAGTTCAGTTGTGTACCTGGTATTGGAAGCAAAAGAAGAGGAAGATCAGTAGAGTAGCAATAGCATACAACAACATCAACGATAACAGCCAACAACTCAAATAACAGATTGGCCCAGTAACAGATTTGTAAAACCAGCAGTATTTCAGCAACACCCAATGAAACAGTGGCAAATAACCAAATAGCAACCCAGGAAAAACCAATTTGAAACCCAGCAGTACCAAACACAATCACAGGCAGAAACAGAAAGAACAAGAAGCAGTAAAACAACAGTTTTCTGGTTTTCAAACACTCAAAAAAAAAGAAGCTTGAAGCTTCAATGAAACAGTAGCAGACTAGTGCTAGTTTTCAATAACAAAAAAGACCTCACTTTCAGTTTTTCTAACTCTCAAACTATTGACCTCTTTCCGATTGAAAGACCAACCTATTTCAACTCTTAAACTTACTAAACTCTTTAGTGTCAAAATTTAGCCAAATTGCACTCTTTCTCTTTGACTTCCCCAGATTAAAAGCCAGCCCTTTTCTAGTCCTATATGACCCTATTTATAGCCTAAAACAGACCTCTAAGGTCTGCCTTGAAACCATCAGAACTAATTCTGCCCATACCCCCTTAATTCCCCACTCCTAAATGTCTTCTTGATGCAAGCTAAATTGGTTCCTCACACTTGGTTCCCCCTTGTAGCATGCCTTGTCCCTATTTGTTTCATTCAAGAGTCATGGGTTATTAAAATATTCCTATTAACTCCCCATGCTCTTATGTCTTGTTCCCCATTGCTTTTAAACTAATGACATTTATTACCACTTGACAGACCCTTAAGTTCAAACTACTTGCAGGCCTGTAAAATCCCCAAGTTACCCCCTTTAAACCCTTAAAAATTACTGTATTAACCTAAGCCTGTTAGCCTGTTATTAAACCTATATAAGTTCAAACCCAACAATTGACCAAGACTGATTTCTAACTATCTCCTAATTGATCAACTAAATTACTACAGCTATATCCAATTCCTAAACGAGTAAAGGCAGTACATTCAAAGCAGAAGGTCAAGATCAAAATTAGGAATTAGTTGATCATATTGGGAACCAATCATGATCAACTCAAACCAACTAATCAAACAGGTATTTGCTAAAGTCAAGCTAAAATTGAAGCATTTATGAATCAAGAAGTGAGGTTCAAGTGAACAACCAAAGAGAACAAATTGTGACATATAAATGAACAGGCTACTTGGTTTCAAAGATGAAAACTGAACACACCAGCATGTTCATTTCAATACAATATTGACACAGAAAAGAGGCAAGATAGTAAGCACACTGAAATGAATAGAAATAGACTACTATCATGTTTTTCTAGTTTTTTAAGCAAATTAATTGATGACACTTATTTAATCGATTACACATACACAATTGGTAATAAACAAACAGAATCAAACATACAAATAGGGTGATTCATGTTGCTTTGGACAGGAGCAGGGGACTTATGAAACTAATTATTCGACGACATTATTCAAATCGAATATACAGTTTATAACACATATTTAACAATGGAAAGAAGAAGAGTCGACCAAATAAAAGGTCTGGAGAAGGACAGAATAATTGATAAAAAAAATTGAAAAATCAATTAAAACTAAACTAAACACACAAACAGATATTAAGAACACAAATAGAACAAAGGGAGAGGAAAAATTACCTCCAAAACTCAAAATCTAGACGACCCAGGTTTGAACTCAGACTCGAACACCATTTAGGTCGAACGGGCCTTAATCGAGTGTTCTCAACCGAGAACACTTTGAATAAGGTCCATTGAACACCCAAAACCTCATTAATTTGAACAGATTCTAGGTTTGGGTCTTTTAGGGTTCTTGAGGTTCAATTTGGGGTTCGAGTGTTTCTAGCCAGATTCGAACGAAACCAAAGGCATTTAGGATGTTAGGGAAGTCAGGGGGAGGTCTGGTATGAGTTTGGGCTTGGTTGTGGTAAGTTAAGGTTTTGCTTGAATCTTCAAACAAAGATTCGAGATGATGGAGAATGATCCGAGGCCAGCGGTTAACATATTCATAACCAGGGTGGTCAGGTGGCTTAGGGGTGTTGATTTGGGGGTCATTGGATCAGCGGAACCGCCGTGCGGCGATTTTCGGTGGGAGGAGCACGGTGGGGGAAGGCGGAGGGTTCATTTGGTCTCTGAGATTGAAAGAGACGAAGGGGTGAGGGGGGTGTTTGGATTGGGGGCTGGGTAGGAAGATTAAGGTTATATACGAAGGGGGAGCATTTGATCTTGGCCGTTGGATCAATCATGATCAACGGCCTGGATCATTTTATTTAAGGGAAACGACAGCGTTTGGTCTCATTAAGAGACTGGGTCGACCCGAGTGAGATGGACCAGGTTGAACTGGAAGCTTAGGATCGTTCGATCAATAGGAATGGACGGTGCAAATATGATCACCTGAAACGGCGCCGTTTCAACCAACGTTGGGACTGAACTGGACCGTTAGATCTGTTTGATCAACGGTCCAGATTTAAGACGCTGAAACAGCATCGTTTGGTTGGTCTGAGAGATCAGGCAATTGGGTTGGGTCATTTGATCATTTGGGCCTGACTTTGGGGTCCAAAAAT
>MU721932.1:0-22454 GCA_026770625.1 Nicotiana glauca
CAAAAATGGAGGAGGGAAGATCAGTAAACAGCTCACAGCAAAGCAGATAGCAAACGAACAGAACGGATTCCAGCATAAGACCCACAGAACCAATAGCAAAGATAGCAGGAAATTCCAGGAATGGTTTAAACCAACAGGGAACTTAAAACCAATAGTAGCAATTTCAGAAAAACCAGACAGCAACAAAACCAGCTCAAATAAATCGACAGACCCTTCAAATGCTTTGAACGCTCAAGTATGGAAAACAGAAATAGAGAAAACTCAAACTGTTTTTGACCTTGAGAGCAATGTAACAGTGTTACAAGGACTCGAGTTGCCTAAGGCTGACTTTTATTTTTTAAGAACTGATCCTTTCACAAACTCCCTTTTAATTCTTCAACTCTTGAACTCTCTTAAATAGGTTTTTAAGACCAAAACAGACTCTCAAAAATGAGTAAACTCTCCTTCACTCTATATATCAGAATCTCTATTCCAGAATGCCTTTCTATTCTAGAATGTATTTCCCGAAATGTGTCTCTAATCTCCCCCCTTATTCTGAAAACTTTCTCCCCTATATAACCAAACTAAACAGCCTTGCAGTCCCTTTTAAAATTGTTTAAAACTGAACAGCCCCATCTTATTCCCTCTGTTTTCCCACTTTAGCTTGTCTAAGTATGGGTGTTAACTATTAAACAAACCCTAAAGTTCAGACTGGTGGAACACACTGCTGTCCAGCAGGTTCCACTAGTCTATACCATGTGTATTGCACCCTTTTGATCCTAAATGAAGCTGGTTTCTAACTTCCAACTACTTAGTGTTTAAACAGGCTGTAATTCACACTACAACCTTCCTTTTTTAATCCATTTAAACACCAGTTTAAGGGTGTATTTGACGTACGATCAGTAGGCTACTTAGCTAAGTTCTGAATTTCTATCGGGACTACAGCTATAACCAATTCAACTTCCTAATTTAGCCACAAACAATTCAGACTTTGATTCGAGCAATGATTTTGGACCAAGTTAACAGTGTCAATAATGTCACTGTCCAGTGTTCTAACGGACAGACCTATAAAATTAATCGACGACATTTATTTAATCAGTTACATGTAATCGATAACAAATAATTGACATATCAATCAGTGATTCATATTTTCTGGGGCAGAACAGGGGATCAAAAATGTGAACTAACTACCTGACGACCTTAAACAAGCTAAACACATAGTTTAATCACAATAAATACAATTAACGAACAAACAGAAAAAATCGACCAAATAAAAGGTCTACTGAAGATGGACAAAAAAATTAACAAAAAAAATCAAAAAAGATAAAAATACTAACAGAAACTGAACTAGAAAACAAATAAATAAAGATAGAAGAAAGAAAGAAAGAAGAAAATACCTTGAGAGGAAAATCAGAAATCAGAACGGACCAAAGCTGAGGAACTACTCATCCTTTCGTTTTGGACTGAAGCGGACCTTAATCGTATGTTTCCAATATGGAAACATACGACTAAAGTCTAATTTAGTCCAAAAAATCCTTGCAGCTTCACTGATTTTAAACTTAGGGTTCAACCTGGCCATTCGAAGGATTTGGACCCTATTTGAGGGAGATTAAGGATGGATTTGGGGTGAGGGAGTTGAAGAAGTCATGGGGTGTGAGTATGGGATGGTTTGGGGTAGGTCCAAGTTCTGCTCGAATCTTCAAATGAAAATTCGAGACGATGGAGGATGATTCGAAGTAAACGGGTCCGAGATTTGGATTGGGGGTGGTCAGATGGTCAAGGGGTGTTAGTTTGGTGACCGGCGGCGTTGTTGCCGCCGGGTTTCAGGCGAGGGGACCTAGTGGCGGCTAGGGTTCCGTCTCTGAGGCTCGAGAGAGAGACGACGGTGAGAGAGGGGTTTGGGAGTGGGGACGGATACGGGGGTTTGGGGGGTAGGAAATTTGGTATATTAAAAAGGGTCCATTAATCTGAGCCATTGGATCAAATGATCCGAACGGCTTGGATTAACTGATGGATAAGGAAACGGGGTCGTTTTGGTACAAAACGGGGTCGTTTGGTTTAATGAGGGGGCGGGTTGGATCGGGTAAGAAGACGGGTCGGGGTCGGGTTAATGGGAGAGATGATCTTTACCGTTGGATAGATGAGATCCAACGGCTCAGGAGAGGCGTGACAGATACGAAATCGTTCGGACGTCGCATTAGAAGGTCTTTTGGACCAGGTAGAAAGGGCTTGAATTTGGGCTTGGTAGGATGTTGGGCCTGGTCTGATTTTGTTGCCTTGTTTTCTTTTTCTTTTCTTCTTTTTCTATTTAATTCCTAATTAAAGACCAAAATTCTAAGTTGAATTATAGAATCAAAAATAAAAAAAACTAATTAACTTCTACTAACAATTAACACACACAATTAAATATTAATTAAAATAAATTGCACAACTAGACCTTTAAACGCCAAAATGTAAAGCATATTATTTTTTGTGATTTTTGTGAAATAAAACTTAATTTCTCCTAATAAATCCTAAATGTAAACGCAACATATATTTTTTATTTTTTTGTATTTTCTATTAATTTTAACGAATAAACACACAAAGAAGTGCAAATAAATACGAGAAATAGCACAAAAATCAACACAAAACAAATAAAATAATTTATTTTGGTTTTCTGGGAGTAATACACTTATAGGAAAAAAATCACGTGCTCACAGTATGTGATGGACAACTATCGAAGCAGGCTCTCCGCCCCAGGAGACCTGATGATTTGTGCAAGTTCATGGCGGAGCATCCTTTCCATGCCCGCGTAGTCGCGCGCTTACAGGCTACGGGCTTCTATACTATTTTTGAGCTTGGACGGATGCAGGTCGATTGGTCTCTTATCACGACATTGGTAGAGCGGTGGCAACTGGAGACGCACAGTTTTCACTTGCCCACTGGAGAGGCCACCATCACGCTGCAGGATCTTCAGGTTTTGTACGGGATGCGCGTAGATGGACGGGATGTGACACTGCCCCATTACATTAGATCCTTGACGCGCGCCCAGTTTTTGGATATGATGGGGCAGCTTACTGGTTTTAGACCAGAGGGAGGCGCTGGGGCCAGTCGAGTTCTTTTGTCAGCCATTAGAGATCATATGGCTTTTTTGCACCCTGACATTACCGGGGAGACGGAGGATCTCCACATTGAGAGATACACACGGTTGGCTCTGCTCATGCTTTTCGGGTGTGTCTTGTTCACAAACACTTCGGGAAGTACTGTGAGTCTTCTCTTTCTCCATCATCTTCATCGGCCAGATGATTTACCTCAGTACAACTGGGGTGCTGCTGTTCTGGCATACCTATATAGGAGCATGTGCCGGGTGAGCATGGGTCCAGCGGAGGACATATGTGGTTTTCTGCCCCTCCTACAGGTGACAATATTTTCGAATACTCTGTTCATTATTCTGAATTCTATATGGTCGAAATGACTCATAAATTTTACATCAACCTTTTATCTTAGGTTTGGGCCTGGCTGCGGATCATGGCGTTGCAGCCACCTCTACCACCACTTGCGCCCGGTCAGGCTTATCCGTTTGTCCCTCTAGCTTCTAGGTGGATTCTCCTACGTGGGAACTACCGAGGGAGAGATACTCATCATAATCTCCCCCTTGTTAGGGATATGTTAGATATGCTGGTGGACGAATAGGTAAATATGTACCTACACTTGCGATATGCTGTTGAGGGACACGATGTGTTAGATATGGTATTGAGGGACACGATGTGTTAGATATGCTATTGAGGGACACGATGGGGATGTTGGAGATGAGGCTCTTGGAGATGATCAGCCAGGTTATGGACCTCAGTTCGATGAGCCATCCAGTAGCATGCCGTCGTACAACCTTCAACTATCTCTGTCAGCATCGCAAGTCACCCCATCGGGAGCATCGTCGATCACAGGTACATTCGACGGGGATGTAGGCCAGTACTTTTCATGCCCACCTACCGCAGCTGAGGATCGGCCCACCCGGGACATTGATGGCGGGTGCAGGTTGAGTTATGCCTCATCCCCGGCGGTTGATACGGATCTACCACAGGCGCAAGTATGTTTGTATTACTTTAAAATTTCAAAGTTGTTTTCTTTTCCTTAATGAGCTGACATTAATTATTTTTTAACTTTCTTATGAAGGTTTCGTCCCAGCCCATCTTCGAGGCTACTACATGCTTTGATGAGGACACCACGGATGCATATACTTAGGCGGCGGACGAGACCACGATGAGAAAATGTTTTTTTGACTCTACGCGTACAATACAAATATTCTTTTTAGGTGTGCTAAGATTACTACTTGTGTTGTAGGTTGGTGACGGCCCCACAACCTATTTTTCCAATCCTGCCAGGTGTGGTGTTGATGCTGCTGCACATCCTCACATAAAGAGGCGGCTTGATGACAATGATCCAGATAGTGTACCCGGGCGACAAGGGATGCGACTTAGGCCGACGGCAGCCCTGAAGCACACAGGCTGCGGGACTCACTGATTTACTTGTATTTTTACTTTGTGTAAATAGTACATTATGTAATTAATGGTAACAATTATCTTTTAACAATAATTTTATTTTAATTGCATTTGAACATCAATTTTACTTAAACAATACAACACTAACACAAACGTTGCAAACCTAAAACGTAGTAATATACTGTGAATTAAGTATTAAATTTTTAACGACAAGACAGCTCCATAAAACGTAGAACTATAATGCTAATTAATTAAATTTATCTGCAAGAAACTAGCTTTTTCAAATAATTTACATCTTTTTCAGACCGACAAGACAACTCAAAAAACGCAATACTATACTGCGAAATCATGATTAAGTTTTTCTCCAAGAAACAAGCTTTTTCAACTTAATTTACATCTTTTTCAGAATGACAAGACAACTCAATAACACGCAGTACTATACTGTGAATTAATTAATTTATCTCGCCTATAAATAACGGGCTCATTATAGTTATTTTGTATGCTTAAAATTTAAATAAAGCTGGTATTTCATTAAAAGTAAGGTTTTTTACTAAGATTTTTTAAAAGTAAGCTGATATGGCTCAACCTCTTCGTCCACCAAAGTGCTACTCTGGAAAATCATGCATGATGCAAAATTGTTGGAAAGGTGGTGAAGTCGGACGCCACTACCGGTGTTGTATATTATATTTTCCTACAAGTACAAACACGTTTTAAAAAAAAAAATAATACCAAAACAAAAAAATTTACCTTTTTCAGAACGACAAGACAACTCCATAAACATAGTACTATATTACAAATTAATTATTAACCTTTTCAGAATGACAAGACAACTCCATAAAATGTAGTACTATACTGCGAATTAATTATTAAATTTTTCTGCAAGACAACAGCTTTTTCACATGGTTTTTACCTTTTCAGAACGACAAGACAACTCTATAAAACGTAGTACTATACCGCGAATTAATTATTTTGTTTCACCTATAAATAACGGGCTCATTATAGTTATTTTGTTTGCTAAAAAATTACTACAAGCAAATATTCCATTAAAAGCAAATATGGCTCAACCTGTTCGTGCACCAAAGTGCTACTGTGGAAAATCATGCATGATGCAAGATTGTTGGGATGGTGGTGAAGCTGGACGCCGCTACTGGCACTATATAAACCTGTTTTACAAGGTTCCTAGCGAACCTATGTATGGGTTTGAGGAATGGGTTGATGAACCATGTTACAAGGAGTACTACATAGAACAACTGAACTTTCTTCATAATCAGAATTTACGCCAACTTGAAATGCAAAGAGAAAGCGATAGAATTATTGCAGAAATGAGGGCGAAATGGAAGGAGGTGGAAGAAGAAAAATGGAAAGCACAATGGAATTGTCAAGCACAAAAGGAACGTAAACAAAAGTATAAACGGGAACTTGCGGAGGTGAAGGCGAAACTAAAAGAGGTAGAAGAAGAAAAAGAACAACTGGAAGAAAGATTTAAGTGGTTGGAGCGGAGAATAAGTGGCAACCGGGACTAAACAATCCCTACTATGTGTTTAGTGTACTTTTCATATTTCATGTATTTTTATTATGTTGGCCTGCTATGTTTGTGCTGTAGTAATATTTTCCTTATTTGATGTGCTAAATTTTATTTTAATTGAAGTGGACAGTAAGTTTAAGTGCTTATGTTGTTATATGAAACTATCAAACCGCGCTTTACATATTATATTTTCCTACAAGTACAAAGATTTTTCTTCACTTATTCCAAAATACACAAGTACAAACACGTATTACAAAAAACAATACCAAAACAAAAAACTAGGTGTATCCTTGATAGTTGGATACATTCGACGAACTTGCACCAGGAGCCTGATTACCAACGCCACGCATACCACCTGAAGGACATTTACGACGGTCGTGTCCTATTTGCGAGCATATGCCACATTTACGCGCATAAACGGACTCACCAACATCCATTTGGTTCCGTATACGCGTTTTCTTTTGCACTTGCAGCTTGCACAAATAGTCCTTGCTATATACCATCTTAAAAGGTTCTGACAGCCAATAATGCTCCGCACCTAATAGATGCAACTTTCCACTATATGTGTCTACGTATGCAGCAACACTGTATTGCCTATCAATATAGTTTGTTGTCCCATATCCAACTTGTTGAAAGCACTTCAACGCATGTGCACACAGCATGTGGTAGATGGTCCATTTCCCACATGAACATAACCTTCTATTTTCATTCACCGTCTGTAGATTATTCCCACGGTGTCTGTGGATAGCAGTCTTAACTTCCCTGTTCACAATCGTACTGAACAAATGAATGCCACTGTGCTCGCCTCTTGGACCTTTCAAATCTTCTCATGGGTATTGGCATAAATTCAACACCCCTGTCCATCAATGCCGATACAGCTGCATGCCTTTCAATAAACCTCTCCGCACTCTATTTGAATGTCATGCGGACTATGGCAGTGACAGGCAGTCCACGGGCAGACTTCAACAAGCCGTTAAATGACTCCAACACGTTTGTAGTGAGGGCTCCCCATCGTCTGCCGCCATCAGCATGCAATGTCTACATGTGAAGCTCATGTTGCATCAACCAAGTATAGGGTCGTGGATCTATCTGTCGGATCGCTTCCATGCGCCTCGTGAATTTGCACTGCTGGTGCTCAGTTGCAGCCATCCACATTAAGTCATGCAAGGCCTTATCAGGAAATTTATTCTGGAGATTGGTCTTCAGGTGCCTCACACAGTAACTGTGGTATGCATATGGTTTATGCCATTCAGGCAAGTGACGTACAGAACTTAAAATACCACCATGCCGATCAGATATTAGACAAATACCTGAACGCTGTGTGACAACGTGCTGCTTCAAGTGGTTCAAAAAATGCGTCCACGTCTATTCACTTTCGTTGGCACAAATAGCAAAAATAAGTGGAAATATTTGTCCATTGGCATCTATTGCAACTGCAATCAAAAGATTAATATCATACTTTCCATAGACATGAGTACCGTCTATGGAAATTACAAGACGACAATGCACAAAACCATCAATTGCTGGTTTAAATGACCAAAACACATAGTTGAAAATATATTCCGGTTTGTCCGGACTCCGCTCACGCCTCCATTCAACAATAGTTCCGGGATTAAAGTGTTGTAGTGCGGCCATGTACCTGGGCAGATTTGAAAAAGACTTATCCCAGTCGCCATAAATAAGTTCAAAGTCATGTTTGTAACCGAGATATGCCTTTCTTTTAGTTATAGTACAACCATACTCCTGGTGGACGGCTGTAATACACTCTTTAATCTTGAACCTAATGGACACTTCCAAAAATAGAATCAAGACAAGGGAAATCAAGTCCACATCCAAGTTGAAGTTATTCTCATTGAACGTGTCCATTTCACATCTGTGCTCGCTAATAAATTTACCCACTTTCCACAAACCTGATTTTTTCTTGGTGGCATGCAGCATCCAGTGACAACCCATAAACCACCTACGACATACAACCTTGTATTTCTCCGTAGTTGACTCACTTACCGTCATCTCACGATACTCTCTTATACTGTAGATTTTTATAGCCCTAATTAGGCGAGCTTTATCGGGGGAATACATGCCCTTTGTCCGAACAGCTGGTCTAGACTCATCCCTCATTGCTGACCGAAATTCATCATCATCCCTTGTGAGGGCATCCACGTTCGGCATGCTTGTAAAATTATCAAGCTAGAGAATATTCCGCTCATGAAATGGCACGTGGGACTCGTGCGCTCTTAGTCTAGCGGGAGGTGGAGGAACATGCTTCCTCGTCAGCTCAGGTTCAACATTCACTTCCTCCTCCTCATCATCGCCCTCATCATGGAAGGGTGTGTCATCCCTAGACTCATCCTCATTGTTGTCATAATCACTATCTTCTTCCTGACTCTGCGCATCTGCCAAATCACGAGTAAATACGTCGTCTATGGGCAACTGTGTGAGGTCAGGAGCTTCAAGAAGCTCATTTTCACTGCATAAAAAGAACAAAAAGATAAGTTACCCAAAACTCCAAAAAAATACTTTAGATATAGCTATATCACTTTACTTACAAATCGTACTATCTTTGACGTTTCATGATGGATATTTTCTTGTTGGTGATGATTCCCGGCTGGACCACCTTGGTCCAATACTCCAGAACTACGCATATTCCAACTAGGGGCGGGGTCATAACTTGTAAAATTTATATCCGGACAGTACCCCCTATGAAAAATATGAGTATTAATACAAATTCAATTAAAACATTAAAAAAAATCACTAAAGCGTAGTAAAATTGAAGTTTACCAGTCGTCTTATTGATTATATAAAGTCGAAAAATTATTTTGTGGCTGCTCATTCACCGGTGGTGAATAGTTTAAATCAAGGCAAGCTCTTTCATCAGCAATTTGTCCGACAAAAACTGCTCCAGAATAACTACCCGATGGCTGGGGGTTATCCGTGCTATGCACGTCCTCATTATTAGGAACGTCTTCCACCTTGACGTACATTTTCAATAATTTTATTACAATAAATTCCCTGTATTCATCCGAAATCCGCAAAAAATCTCTAAGAGTTTCATCATCCTCGATGTTAAACTCAGAATAATAAGCAAAGCCCTGTGGAGTCACTGAATACGGAAATCTACCGGTTACTTTAAGGTTAACCGAACGCCTCCCCTCACTCATTTTTTACGTAACAACGATATCAATGTATCGTACTCCATAGTAAGCGGCAATTTAACATGACATTGTGGAGGTGAGCTATACCTCACAGAGTTATTCTCCAGCACAACCTCACCCCCCCTCCAATATAGTGAAACCCTTATTTTTGCCACTTCAGACATTGCAAAAAAATTATTGATAAGAAGAAGAGAGAAGTATGAACGTAAGTTTGAAGTTAAGTATTGAATGAATTTTCATAAAATTGAAACACCTATAAATAAGGCAAGTCCGAGCTTGGGGTGTAGAATTTTTTTAAGGAATTCGCAGTACAATACTACGCTTTATGTATTTGAATTATTGTTATATCAGTTAATTATTATTGGTGGGGCCAAAAATCAGAGTAAAATCAGTCTACATCGCAGTATAATACTGCGATTTACAGTAGTCCTGCAGAAGTGGGCCCAATTAATTTGTAATTCGCAGTACTATACTGTGTTTATATAATTCGCAGTATAGTACTGCGAATTGCAATTTTTTTTTAAATAATTCGCAGTATTATACTGCGAATTAGTTTAACGGCTAAATTTCCGTTAAGTAATTCGCAGTATAATACTGCGAATTACCTATTTGTGTAACTTTTTTTTTTGGCAGTAAAAATGTACTTTTTATCCAAAAAAATCATCATAAAAGTTTCGGACTCACGTAATTTTCATACCATGCCAAATCCCCTTTTCTCATTCTTAGCCATCATTTAACATTTATCTACTCTTTTGGCAAGGAAAAATTTGAGATAAGATATAATTGTGCAAAAGTTTAAGAATTTTTACACAATCTTAACAGCATCATCTAATTAACATTTCTTTGCAGCTATTTATTATCTCCAATCACCCCAACCCCGCGAAAATCACGTATCTTAAAGATGCAAACAACGAAACAAATGGATTTTACAGATGGTAATTTTATTGTTTCTCTTTCTATTATTGTGGCTACGGTTAGGTATAAATGATGATTTCACTTTTGAAGCTTCTGAACCTGAAAAGTGAAATGTCTTTTGAAAGTTGAATACATGCTGGCATCACCTTCACACACGAAATTTTTTATTTTGTATCTCATATAATTGACACTTGTTGTATGAGGTAATTTTTTTGTCTTATATTTTTATGAACCCAGAAGTATAAGACTGGAGTCCACAAATTTATGAGACAAAAAAAAATCTCATACAACTAGCATAATTTGCACGAGAAACATGAGAAAAAAAAATATCTCATACAACTAACGTAATTTGCACGTGACACAAAATAAAACTTCTCCTATGTCAAACTTGCTGCGTCAGTTTAAAACGGAGGAGCCAGCCAACTTTTTTCTTTTAGTTAACGTGTCAAAATTTTGTGGTACAGCCATGTCATTCGCGTGTGAGCCTCACGTTTTAGGGGTTTTTCGACAGAGTTTTGGCGAAGGGTTTAATTTAATAAGCATATATACATATACACGTGTAAGAGATTAAATATTTTAATATGTACAAGCCTTAGTATAGATGAAAAAAAGACAAGTTAAGAGGCTGCCTTTGTATTCAGCTTTTCACTTATTATATAGCGAAATTAAAAGTTAGTTAAAGTGCATACGACGCAATTATCGACTCTTTCTTTTTTGTTTCCTTACATTCATGAAATCTCTAAACATAACTTCTAACACAAAAGAACGTGAATTTTGGCACAAATAGCTATCATCAAAATCTTACAAACAGATACAACCCGTAAAGCCTAAAATAGTCAAAGCCAACATATTATGAGGTTGGCTAAGCTAGTCAAATTAACTTATGAGCTATCTTTGGCTTATTTTGGTAAAATTAGAAGTGTTTATAAATCAAAATAAGCCATAAGCCAGAAGTGATCACCTCTACATTCCAGCTTATCAAATTTTAGTTTATAAGCACTTTAAAATTGACCAGAAATTTTAGGGCATCAAGATACAAGAGAAAGAAGTGTTGCAAACAATAAGATGGATCAAAGGAAGACAATGGAGGCAATTCAAGAAAGAGGTAGTAGCAGCAGTTCTTGGAGCAGAAGTATATGTATGGAAAGCTAGAAACTGGAAACATTTCAATCGTCAACGTGGGTAACCACGAATTACCATGACATCTATTTCTGAACAACAGAAATTCTGCTTCAATCGATTTGCCACTTCTCATAAAGTAGATAGGTGCACTTTTTATGGATCGTTGGAAAATTATGTCAACCACTTAGAGATAGAATAGACTACATAGGAAGATGCATAAGAAATTAGAAAGTCTAATACATTGAAGAATTTTCCAAAAAAGAAATACAGTAGAAAGTCTAATTGATTAAAGAATTTTCTCAAAAAAACTTTAAAATTATCTGTGCACAAAAGCTCTTACTCCTAAAGAGAAAACACAAATACCTAGAGATGATACAAGAGCACAATATGAGAAGCAGAACACCCACCAGAAACTTACGACCGCAAAAGGAAAATTTACTGAAGTCAAAAGTTAGGAGCAAAGAGGTGCAAGAGAGAGCAGATGTTCTAGCGTTTACGTTTGTCAGTGTTAGATCGGTTTGAGAAATGAAGCGGTCATTCTCTAAAGGACAGAAGTGCCCTTAGATTAAATGTTAATTACAGGAAGCACACATATTGACCCATGTATTCCCTCTTATTAATTTAGAGAAATTACCGGTCCATTTATAGTTAGCTCATTACAAAAATTAATCAATTGATAAAATATTACTAATATTAGCCAAATTAGCCAATTATCTTTTTGTAGCAAAAAAATATCAAATTTTTTCTTTTTTTTGGGTGGGTGTTATTAGAATAGATTGGGTATAACTTAAGGAGCTTGAATCTCAGTTTTTTGGGATGATTTGGTGAAGTTTTAAGGTGGTTTGAATTGAAAATTCAAAATAAAAGCTGAACGTGAAAAAAATGATATGTTTATCACACTGTGTATCATTTGTGTATCACATATGGATCATATTTGTATCAATTGTGTATCACATGTATATCCATTTATACTTGTGTGTTAGATACATGTTTGATAGTTGTGTCGCATAAGACTTTTTTGAACTCGATTTAATTACGAATTTTGATACAAAACCAGTCCAAATCACCTCCAATCTTCCTCAAATTTTGTATATTGACTTATCTATATTTTTCAATGAATTTCAACTAAACCCGTTGTAAAAGTTCCTTTTTTATTTAGATTTTTAAAATTTTGTATAGATTTTGTATTTCATCACTTTATTTGCTACCCTATCCATGAAATTTCCTTTCCATCTTGTATCTAATATTGCTGGTCACGCTTAAAATATGAAAGGTGATTTTTACATATAATTTTTTGAGAGAAAGAACCCTATTATTTGATTTTTCAATTTTTGTTGGCTAGTTTTAGTAAGTCTATGAATAATGACTACAGGTTGATAAGTTAAAGATTTATTTGAGACATTTGCGTAGTTTCCATTGATTTACTACTAGAAGCGAAAGCCCCTACTAAGCACGGGCCCAACATATTTGATTTTGATCTAGGCTAAACTGTACGTGGGAAAACACAATAGCTTATGAAAACTCATGGTATGATATAGGTTGACCTGTATGTGAGAAAAGATAATGGCTTATGGGAACTCATACCATGTAGGGAAAAATTATGGCGATTAAGCACTTCAAGCTGAAGAATATGTAGTTCATTGTTGCAACATTGCTGTTTTAAAAATGTAATCATCTTGAGGAAGATAAGCAAATCATAACCCTCATCTCAAATAAGAATTCATGAAGACATGCAGATTGTCTTATCCAGTAACCAGTACACGTTAACTGCTTTTTCCATCCTAAACTGCATACTTTAATACTTGAGATGTAATTGCATCAAAAGTCTACAATAGGTGTCCCCAAAATGCCAAAAGGACAAATGATATTGCATGTCATATCTTTATGGTCCTTACCTCGGTTTTAAAAGGAAGAATTGAGATTCGATCGCAGCTCGCTTTAGGGTGAAGCACTCGTAAAATGCCCATGAGTTTATGTATGAGGCTTAGTTCTGTGAAACTTACGCCTCGGTTGTCGGGGCTTACATCCCAAACACGCCCAATGCCTAGCGTACTGGGCTCGCCTAGTAGAACTTTATGTAATTGTGTGTAATTAACCTTGTAAATCCTCAAATTTCTTAATAAATTGACTATTCAAAATTATTTTTTCTTAATCATAAATCATTAAGTGGAGAGTATTTTATATCATAATTAAAATAAAAATTGTTACATGTCATCCACTAAGACTGCTACGATAGTATATTTTAAATAAATCTTTCATATAAAAGTATTTATTTATTAACTTTTTTTATGTCTTTATTATATTAGTCCATAATTTTTTTTATAGTTATTTTCCTAATATTTGTTTTTCATGTTTACGAGATACAATACTTATTAACTTAATAGCTCAGTATTATTAGCTAGTAACTATTTACAAATAATTATTTATCATGATATAGTATGGTGAATAATGTGTCACTTTATTAACTTATTGAAACATAAAAATAAATGATTCTAGAGAATCATATTTAAATTGTGAATTATATTTTTATATAAATTCTCTTTCAAATAGAAAACATATTAAATGAAAGGAGTACTTTTAAAAATTAAACTATAATATCAAAATTCTTTCAAGATTCATTACACCTTAAGAGATACACATAAGATTTCACATCGAATACATTACTTTTGGTATTTGAGTTGTAAGGACGTTGCAGTTAATTTGTAGATTATGATATATGTCATACTTTTTGTATTATTCATAGTTGAACTATAATTTATAATATTTTAAATAGATTATTTGGTATAATTTTGTAATTTTTAATGTAATTTTTATAATTATTTTTTTATTTTATACTATCTTAAAATTCTTGAAATTAGTAAAATTTAAAGATTCGTGGGACTTACGCCTCATGTCTCAGGGCTTACGCCTCGTCTCGTCAGAGGTAAAACGCCTCACCTCACGCTCCGCCTTTTAAGACATTGGTCGTTACAACTAACACCTATCCCAAACTTTAAATGAAAAAGGCGGTTGAATTAGCCTTCTCTTATAGCCCGTTTGGCCAAACTGCAAAAATCAACTTATTTTGAAAAGCATATTTTTTTAAAAGTGCTTTTCTCAAAAGTACTTTTGGTGAGAAATAGTTTGTGTTTGGCTAATTAGTTTGAAAAGTACTTCTGAGCAGCAATTAGTGTTTGACCAAGCTGTTAAAACTGCTTCTAAGTGTATTTTTCTCAAAAGTGCTTTTGGAGAGAAGCTACTTTTTTCTGCTTCTCCAAAACTGCTTCTGTTTCTCCTCAAAAGCACTTTTTTTCCTTCCAGAAGCTTGGCCAAACACCTCAATTTTTAGCAAAAAGTGTTTTTGGCAAAAAAAAAAAAACTTTTGGCCAAACAGGCTATTAGTCACATTCGCAAGATAATGACCTGTTATGACAAAACCAAAGCAAGAAATTACTAAACGCCATGTGAAAAGCGGGGTGTGTGTAAGAAGTAGTGTAGATAATGAAAAATTCCATGTGAAAAGGAAAGTACATAAGAAGCAGATCTACTTATTTGAACTATTCAATAGAAGAGAATTTGTTCTACAGCAACATTCAAGCAACAATATTTTTCATTTATCAACTAATAGTACAAATGAGGTGCTTGCTTAGTAAAAAAAATGGAATTTCGATTAAAGCTATAATTTAGAAGAATGCGGGTTACTGATAATCGAAAGAATGTGTAGAATAAAACAATTTGGATAGCAAGAATATAATCTAGAGAAACAAGTAAACCAAAGTATATTCAGATAGTGTTTTGTGTCCCACATTTGATCAGTTCTCTCCCTTTTATAGCTATTTTGGAGATATGTATTTTGCCTTTGCTATTACGTGCAATTAAAGACATTGAATGCTACGTTACATAATCATTATATTTAATATAGATTCTCTAACGTTTTTGGTATTTAATGCTCATTAAATACTGTATCTGGACTCTCGTGTGCTGTCAGATTCATTCTTTTTGATTCTTGGGCTTAAATGACTTGAACAGGTACAGGCGTTGCCTCTTTTTGAATAACCGCTCGTGCCTCTTCCTTTGCTTTTTGCTCGTATCTATTGCAACTCGTGCCTCCTTACCAGTTGTAATTCTTTGACCAGTCTATGTGTCACGACACGTCATCTTCATACCTCTTTAATATGTAAACTCAATTTTTCCCAATACAGATAGTCCTCCCCCTTGCCATTTATTCGTCAGTTGAATATTTGGGAAGTGGATTTCATTAAAACGAGAAATTTTATCATCATTAATTCTATGACAGAATCGACGCTACAATTGTCACTTTCATTTAATGCGTTTTACACGTGTCACCTTCTCATTGGTTCTGCAATTTTGCAGCACTTTTTAAGGCTTTGTTTACGGCTTCCCTGTTTACGAAGCGTCAGTTATCATTATTATGGTCCTTCCATCATTGCACTTTTTCCTTTGACGATTGCTTTTCAATATAAATATAACTTTCTTCTTTGTCTTTACCACATAAAGTTTATTGAATACTCAATTTTCCAAATCTTTGTTTGCTTCTTCTTCGTATCATCCTTCTTTACTATGTCTTCGTCAAACCTTAACCATAGGAGAGTTTCCATAGTTGATACCTTCCCTAATGCCCCCGTTAGGAGTAGAAGGGGAGGTAGACTACATAATTTAGGGTCTGTTCGTGGTGGTTCTTCTGTCCCTTCATCTAGTTTTGGCCCTTCTTCTAGAACTAGGGGTTCATTTTCACAAAGATCTTCTTCAAGAGGTAAAGAACCTTATGAACCTCTTCGTGAGCCTACAGTAGAGGAAATAGTTCCTACGGAACTATCTTTTTATCATGATAAAGAATCTCTTAGGAATCAAGTCTCTGGTTTAGATCGTGCTGACATCTATCCCACTCAAATTACAGAAGTTTTGATACCTGTAATTCGTAGAGACTGCCATTGGAGTAGTGATTTTTCCTATTATCATCCCTTATCCAAATCAAAGAATTACTTCTTACTTAACCGGGTTTTCTTTTGTTTACATACCCTTTCACCTTAGGGTTTAAACCAGCTATTGACCCGGTCATTCTTGAGTTTTATCATTTCTTCGATATCTGTTTGGGTCAAATTGGCCCAATCGTATGGAGGGATGTTGCATGTTTAAGGCACTTGACCAACACAGCCGGTGTTCCCTTTACTTTCCCTTATTTGATTCACCATTATTCCCCTAGGCTTTTCCGCAATGGTGTTTTGACACTAGTAGCCAGTAGCAAGAGAGTTTTAGTGAGGCCTAAGGACGACAAAGACCGTGGCTGGTATGCCAGGTTTGTTGCTGCCCCCACTGTTAGTTGAATGGGTGATGATAATGTTCCTTCCCTGAGAAGTGAAATTTTGCACGTAAGTCTTTTTAACTTTCTCGTGCCTTTTTTCTTCAAGTTTGTCAACTTTTCTAATTTTGATTTTTTTAAAAGCAACCATGGGAGTTGTGGAAAGTGTTCCCAATTTTCGTGATTGGGTAGACAAGTTACTAAAGACTGCACCAATGGATGGTAGATCTCAGAAGACGCTTTCTAACCGATTTGGTTGGAAAGTAAAAACTCATGGTAAGAGTTTTTGCATTGTTTCATTTTTCATATAGTTTTTTTACTAATTTCAATCCCTCTTTTTATCAGGATTTGCTATTCGGGGAGTTACTGCCGAGGTGGTTGCGGCTTCCCACATCTCTTCAGGAACTCGTATCTCTTTAGAAAGGGCTCAAGAAATATTCTTGGGTTCCTCGTCAAAGAGAAAAGTGATTAAAGAAAAAGACTCTGAAGAAGAGGAAGAGAGGGCTCTTTGGTGACAAGGCCACGAGCTCGAAGGCGCATCATTTCTGATACGAAGCAAAGGCATCTCCCCATCTTTTCTGTTCCTCTTACCGAGTCTATTGAAGCCCCGGTAGTAATTTCCGATGACGACGTTGATCCCATTGATACTCGTGAGTCCATTAAACAACTTTTATTAGCGGGTTCGGTAGTGAAGGTTTAGGGCCCGTTTTAGATAACACACCCTTGGCTTTTTTTTGACACCCGTGTCTGTGATTCCTTCCTTGCCAACCTCAATTATTCCTGTTCCTTCTCAAACCCCTCCTTCGACAATTCCTCATCCAATCATTCATCATACTGAAGTTGGATCTTCAAGTAGGAGCGCTGCTATGAGGAGGGTAGTTATTGAAGTTCCTGCTGAGAGCAGTCTTTTGAGGAAATCAGGTCAACCGGATGCATGGTTAGAGCCTTTAATTGGCCCAATCAAAAAAGCCAAGCTTCAAAGCCACAGTTTATTGACGTTGATGAATAATATTGTGCATGCCACTTTGGAGGTATTCACCTTCTCTCTCTTTTTTCTTTACTTTATGGTTTTTCTATCTTTGAGATTCTTATTTCCCTTCTTTTTTTAGGGCAATCTTATTAGCACAGAGATGATGAAAATAGTTATCTCCTCAAAGCAGATTGCACGTGATTCTCAGCTAGAAACATTCAATTGGAAGGAACTGTACGAAAGCTTGCAAATTGATATGGAATATTTGGAAGAGAGCGAGAATACCTTGGAGCAGCAGGTACATGCTTTGACTTTGGAGCTGGCGATTGAAAAGGCTACCTCAAGTTAGGTAGATAAAGAAAAAGAGTCCGGAACCAAAATGTCGTTCTTTTGGACAAGTATCACCTTAATAGGTGTAAAAAAATAATATTTTTATATATAGTGCCCAAATACTGGGCGCTATACATTAACGTTAAATGTGCCGTTAATGTATAGCGGCCAGTATTTGGGCGGTATAAATAAAAAGCTGACACTAACAAGTATGGCGCCCAAATAGTGGACGCTATAATAAAACTTTATGTATAGTGTCAAGTATTTGGGGGCTATACACCTTTTTCCTAGCCCCACCAATAATTCCTGACTTCAATAATTCAAAAGCGTATAGTGCCTATTTTTTGGGTGCTATATATATATATATATATATATATATATATATATATATATATAAAATTCCCCGCTAGCCATTTCCTATATAAAGAGGTTAGGATTGTATAGAAATTCATTCAATTTTTTTTAATTCTTGTTGAAACGTTTATTATTGTTAAATTCTCCAGCATTTTTTCATTACGTCTGAAGATTGTAGAATAAGAGTTTCATTATATTGGGGGAGGGGGGTAAGGTTGTGATGGAGAATAACGTCATGGGCTACATTTTACCTGCTCAGTGTCATGTTAAATTGCAACTTACAATGGAGTACGATAAATTGATATCGTTGTTATGCAAAAACAAGAGTGTGAGAAAACGTTCAGTGATACTTAAAGTAACCGAAAGATATATGTATTCCGTCACTCCGCAAGGGGTTGCTTTTTACTCGGAATTTAACATCGACGATGATGAAACTTTGAGTGATTTTCTGAGGACTCCGGATGAATCCTGGGAATTTCTTGTAATCACAATGTTGGAGATGTACGTGAAGGTCGAAAATGTTCCAAAAAATGAGGCTGTGCGTAGTAGAGATAACCCCCAGTCATCGGGTGGTTATTCTGGGCAGTTTTTGTCGGACAGGTTCCAGATGAAAGAGTTTTCCTTGATTTAAACTTATCACCGCCGACGAATGAGCAGCGAAAAAATAATTTATATACCCTGCTTTCCATAATTCACAAGACGAGTGGTAAAATTCAATTTTCATTTGTGTTAATTATGTATATTTTTGGTGTATTGAATTTGTATTAACGCTCATATATTTAATAGGGGGTACCGGCCTGATATGAATTTTACAAGTGGCCTATCCGGTAGTTATCACCTAATTGAAAACGTCTATCATATAATTTCATCACATTACGACTAGTAAGTGAAGTGATATAGCCACATAGAAAGCATTTATTAATTCAGTAGCTTATATTTTTGTTGGTTGGGCAGTGAAAACGAGCAAGTTGAACCGCCCGTACTCACTCAATTGCCTGAATATGATGTATTACATCGGGATCCGGAAGATGCACAGAGTGAGGAACAAAACAATGATTACGATAACAATGCCGATGAATCCGGAGACGAGACACCCTTTCCTCGTGAGAATGGTGATATGCAGGATGAGGAGGAATGACCTGATTTGAAGAGAGAGACCCCTACACGAAGAGTGTACGAGTCGGAAGTGTCGTTTCATTCAAGGGAGATTCCTTACATTGATAACTTACCAACCGTGCCGGATATGGAAGCTCTCACAAGGGATTTTGATGAAATCCAGACAGTAATGTGGGATGAGTCTAGACCAACGGTGCTTGCAAAGGGGATGCTTTTTCCTGATAAAGCACGCCTAAGTAGGGCTTGTAAAATGCACAACGTAAAAGAGTGTCATTAGATGCAGGTATGAGAGTCAAGTCTGATGGTATACAAGGTTGTTTGCCGCATGTGGTTTTGGCCATGTAATTGGATGTTGCGTGCGATCAAGAAGAAGACAGGTATGTGGAAAGTGGGTAAATACATTCCCACCCAAACATGCGAAATAGACACATTCAACGGGAATCACTTCAACTTGGATATTGACTTGATTTCTCTTGTTCTTATTCCACACATCGAATAGTCCATAAGGTATAAAATCAAAGAGTGCATTACAACAATCCACCAGGAACATGGCCATACTATTACTAAAAGAAAGGCATATCTCGGGCGCAAACGAGCGGTTGAAATAGTCTATGGTAACTGGGATAAGTCATTTGCATATCTACCTAGGTACATGGCTGCACTGCAGCAGTTTAACCCAGGGATGGTTGTTGAGTGGAAGCTTGAGCAGAGTCCAGGTAAACCAGAATATATATTCAATTGCGTGTTATAGGCGTTTAAACCAGCAATTGATGGTTTTTCGCATTGTCGCCCCATAATATCCATAGACGACACTTATGTCTATAGAAAGTACGATATCAAGCTGTTGATAGCCTTGGCAGTAGATGCTAATGGACAGATATTTCCTCTAGCTTTTGCTATTTGTGCCAATGAAATCCAAGAGATGTGGACACTGTTTTTGAACCACTTGAAAGAGCACGTTGTCAAACAGAGTTTCGGTATCTGTCTAATATCTGATTGGCACAGTGGTATCTTAAGTTTTGTGGAGAACTTGCCTGCATGGCAAGAACCTTATGCCTACCATCGTTATTGTGTTAGGCACCTTAAAGACAATTTCCAGAAGGCATATCCCAATAAGGATCTACATGATTTGATATGGATGGCAGTAATAGACCACCAGCAGCATAAATTCTGGAGGCACATGGAATATATCAGGCAAGAAAATGAGGCAGCCTATCGTTGGTTAATGCGACATGACCCTGAAAAGTGGACTTTGCATGCAGAAGGTGGCAAACGATGGGGAACTCTGACTACAAATGTGTTAGAGTCTTTCAACGAGTTATTGAAGTTGGCAAGAGGATTGCCTATCACAACCATGGTGAGGATGTCGTTTAAGCAGATGGCGGGGAGGTTTGTTGAAAGGACTGTAGCTGCAATGCCATTGATGGAAAGGGGTGTTGAATTTATGCCAGTGTCGATGTAGAGATTTGAGAAATAGAGACGGCGAGTGCATTGGCATTCATTTTTGCAGTATGATAACGAAAGAAATATTTTTGAAGTTCGCACCTCTATCCATCAAAATCAGGGTAATAATGTGCATACTGTAAATGAATCTACAAGGTTATACTTTTGTGGAAAATGGTCCATCTACCACATGCCTTGTTCACATGCCATCAAGTGCTTTCAACAAGTTGGTTTAGGTGCAACCAACTATGTTGATTAACAATATAGTGTTTCCAAGTACCTAAACACATATCGTGGTCAGTTGCAGCCAGTGGGTGCTAAGCATTATTGGCCTCTAGAACCATTTAAAATGGTGTGTGACAAGTCCTATTTGCATAAAATACAGGTGCAGAAGAGAATACGTATACGGAACCAAATGGATGTCAGTGATACCATTTATGCACGCAAATGTGGTATATGCTCGCAAACAAGACACGACCGTCGTAAATGTCCTTCAAGTGGTTTGGGTGGTAAAACTAATCAAGCTAGTGGTGGGCGTTCTTCTAGTGTACCTAACTACCCATGAGTTGATGTTGTAATAATTAGTTGTTATATCTATGTTGCAAGATTTATGAAATAAAATTATGCTTGTTAATTATGATTTGTACTTTCCCATTTTACCTATTTAAATAATAATTTGATAAAATTATTTGTATATTTAGCGCGGTTAAATATATAGTTTTGTGTGTGTTGTCTTGTCGAACTGAAAAAGTTGACCAGTTGACATAAAGTTGTCTTGTCAACATCATGATATTTAACACGCAAAATATAGCGGCATTAGATAATACATTATGTATTTAGCGCGGTTGAACACTACGTTATGTGTGTGTTGTCCTGTCGAACTGAAAATGCTGACCAGCTGACATAAAGTTGTCTTGTCAATATCATGATATTTAACACACAAAATATAGCGCCATTACATAGTACGTTATGTATTTAGCGCGGTTGAACACTACGTTATATGTGTGTTGTCTTGTCGAACTAAAAAAGCTGACCAACTGACATAAAGTTGTCTTGTCAACATCATGATATTTAACACGCAAAATACAATGCCATTAGATAGTACGTTATGTATTTAGCGCGGTTGAAAACTACAGTATGTGTGTGTTGTCTCGCCTATAAATAACGGGCTCATTGTAGTTATTCTGTGTGCTCAAAATTTACTAAAAGCAAATATTTCATTAGAAGTAAGTGTCGATGCCCCATTTTTCTCACGAAATCGGGTTTAAGATTTGGGCGGACAAATCTTTTCCTTTTAGGAATTGGGTTTGCAATTTAGAAGAGTCGCCACCTAATGATTAAGTGCATTAGGACACTAAGAGGGTTTTGATTTAGAAAACCAGAGTTTGGATAAGGGCTAGAAATTATCTCGAGGGGAAGGTGTTAGGCACCCCTCAAGATCTACTAGTATGGTTCCCGGCCATGCTACAATTGTGACTTTAGGTACGAATAAAATAGGCAAAATACATAAACAGCCCCTTGAAGTTGTCCTCAACGACCAACTAAACACCTCAACTGACCCCTTTATCAGTTAGACTCTTCAAGTGACTATTGCTCAGATCGAATAGACACCCGAGTGGAACAGACCTGAAACGTGAATTACACTTGCCAATGAAGCCAATCAGTGAACGAAACGTGTAATTTATAATTAAAACTTAACACTTATAATAACAAAAAAAAAATTAAAGAAAAAACAAAACTTCCCCCAAAGCAGCGCCCCCCACCCACCCCC
>MU721932.1:28402-47983 GCA_026770625.1 Nicotiana glauca
CACGCCATTTTCCTCGCCCGATTCTCTAAATCCTCTCTCCAGATAGCTATGGCGATCCGAGCCACGATTTTTGGTCGTTCCCTCAAGCTTAGCTCATCGGTCGGAGCCGCAATTTTCGGTCGTTCCTTCATAAAGTCAATGTTGGCATTGTAAGTTTTTTTTTCTCTTTGCTTTGTTTCATTAAACAGATATTTCGTGTAATCGTTGAAATTGCTTTACTCCGTGATTAATTGTATTTTCCACTTCATTTCGTGTAAGCTAGGATTTAGCTTACTTGACCATTTTGCTATTCTTCATAGGCCATAGCTGTAAAAATGGCTTTACTGTGACGAATATTCGACGATCTCAATCGCTTTGGGATTTACTGTAAAAATGGCTTTACTCCGTACAAATCTTGTCCCTTTCAGATTTTGCAATTTCATGAGAAATATATGCTGAAATAAATCCTTGAAATGCTTGATAAGTATAAAGGAAAAACAAGTTCTGTACTTTAAGAAGAAAAATGAAAAACCTATATTTTTTTAGTGATTTGAGGTGGCTTGGTTGGAACCTTAGTGACTGGTTTTCATGGAAGTTATGGTGGTTGGCACTTGAAAGAAGAAGAGAGGTATTTCATGTTTTTTCTTTTAAAAAAAAGGCTGCAAAAAATGGGTCACGCGCTCAAAATTTAGTTAGCAATCACGCATATGCCACATCAGCGACTTGTGTCTATTTGATCTGAGTAATAGTCACTTCAAGTGTCTAACTGATAAAGGGGTCAGTTGAGGTGTTCAGCTGGTCTTTAAGGACAACTTCAAGGGGCTGTTTATGTATTTCGCCAATAAAATAAGCAAGTAAAGGTTTCAAATATGAGGGGGCTGTCACACTATGAGTGCAAATAAGTTAAGGTTGAAGAAACAAAGAAAGCTGAAATTTTAAGAAGATAATTTGAACAAATATGAAAATAAAACAAGTAAAGGGGAAGGGGGTCCTAGGTTTACAAACAATATGGATTATATCAATGTAATACCCGGTAATCACTCCTCAAAAGAGGGGCTACACGTGGTATTAGCGCATCAGTCATCATATCTATATCTACCCTTTCTCACCCCGTTGAGGTATTAAAGCGATGGAATAGTATCGTTACTTATCGCATGCTATTACCCATCCCAATCCTATCAGTCCTGGAGTCATTTGGAACTACTAGTCCTAAAGGGAAGGGAGATTTGGCTTTTCAGAGTTATAAAGGATAAAATTCTAGAACGACAATCAAAACATATAAGGCAGGTACGGGAGAACACATAACAGTTTAAAGGGCTCAAACATGCCTCCTAACTTAAAAGCAGATTGTTTAGCATGACTTATAAATACTGGTTATGGTCTAAATTAAAATTAAAGCATTAGAGCAGGCTGATTTATCACATATTTCTCAGATGATAAGTCCGAATTAGGCCTACCCCTAGTTGTAATTATCAAAGACCGATGCAGTTAATCAATCACCTAATGGCTTGCCTAGGTGACACCTATAGGCATGATATCTAACAATGTGGAAGTATGCTGATTTAAAGAAGGCTTTCCGATTGTAGAAAATGTAAGTTCTGCTGAATTTAAACAACATTACTACTGACTTTAGAGTTGTAGACGAATCAGATTCGACTTGTTACTCCTATAGGCATGATTTCTAAGCGTTATTGATTTTAAAACGATTATGAAAGTATAGGAATCCTATAGGAATGGTATCAAGGATACAATTTGTTATTTTAACCTATAAACTGTTTGCCTAGTGTATATGCGGAAGTGCAAAAAGCCTTATAATCATGATTTCTATATGAAAAAGTGCAGAAAACTTATAGACATGATTTCTATATGATATGCAGAAGAGTAGAAACTTATAGACAAGATTTCTATATGATATGTAGAAGTGTAGAAACTTATAGACACGATATCTAATGCAGAAGTGCAGAAACTGTAGGCAGGATTTCTATATGTAATGCATAAGTGCAGAAACTATAGGCAGGATTTCTATATGTAATGCATAAGTGAAAAGCAGGTTGTGATTTCAGGAATAAATACCTAAGATCACGATGTCTACCCGTATGCATACATGAATGACTCTCCCTTTTTTACTAAAATCCCATAAGTTATTAAAAATTATTACAGACCAGAATGAATCAAGAAGAGTAAAATTTCTTCAGAAATTAAACTACAACCAATGAGCCTAATTCAGACTCAAGGTCTAAAATATGAGATGAACCAACTTCCAGGACCGGATTTTCATAGCCTTTCTCTTATTTGGAATGTGTCAAAGTTCCCTAAGAGTCTCAAGTGGACTTCGGGCAGTGCTTGTGAGCATGTGATTTTTGCCCTATATGAGAATTACTCCCAAAAAATTCAAAATAAAATAGTTTTGTGTTGTTCGCAATTGTTTTTGGATTTTGTGTTATTTTTCACTTATTGTTTGCGTTTGTGTGGGCAGGTTTATTTGTTTAAATTAATGGAAATACAAAAATATGTCGCATTTGCATTTTAGAAATTAATTTTATAATTAGGAGTAATTAAGTTTGTTTTACAAAATGAAAAAATCACAAAAATACGTACTTTGCATTTTTAGCACTTAATGTCAAATTGTGTGATTTTCTAATTGTGTGTTAATTGTTATTAAGAGTTAACTGGTACTTTTTATAAGTTAATTTAGTTCTATAAGTTAATTTAAGATTTTTATAATTTTTAGTTTTATTAATTATGAAATAAAATAAAAGAAGAAAAAAAGAAACAAATGGAAAAAATAAGATGAAACTCGGACAGGCCCAAGACCATACCCAAATCCCAGGCTCAAACGAATCCGGTCTGGTCCATCTCAAAGACACCTCAAACGACGTCGTTTTGGGGAAGCCCTGATCAGGGCTGTTGATTTAAATTGATCAACGGTCCAGATTGTCCACCCTGACCCGTTATCAACCCATTACCCAAACCAGCCCGAACCCGTTATCACCCAAATGACCCCGTTTCAATAACTCATTCAATCAGAACCGTTGGATCTTAATCATCCAACGGCTCTGATTGAATCTCTCGTTCTAACCTACCAAATTACCTGAGACCCCCCCCCCAAACCAAACCCCTTATTCACCCTTCGTCTCCAACTCAGAGACGAGAACCCCTCCTCCAGAAAACTCTAGCTGCCACCCCGCCCTTTCGCCTGAAACCCGGCGACAACAATGCCGCCGGCCACCCAAATAACACCCCTGAACCTTCGAGCCTTCCTCAGTCCAAATCTATGACCCTTGTTCCTCAAATCGTGACAGAACTCTTCGAATATTAGATCGAAGAATCGACCCCAAAACCCTAGGTCGCCCAATCTACCCCAAAATTACACCCCGTAACTACCTCAACTCCCTCTTCCATGAACTGTGTTTGTTTGACCTTGAATGGTTCTGAAACGTCTCGAATCAAGGATTTTCAAAGCCAAGCGCAAGGTACTGTCTCAGGATTTGAGGTCAAATTGACCCTAGTTGAGTGTTCTTGTTCAAGAACACTCGACTGGGGTCCGTATTGGCCCCAAGTCCAGAAGATTTTGAAGGTTCGAGCCCCGACCTTGAAACGGTAGGTTTTTGTTTTCTTTTGCTTTTCTTTCTGATTTGTTTCGTTCATTAGATTCGTCTTCTACCCCTTTCTTATTTTGTTTAGAATCAAACGTTATTATGTTTACTTTGGATTTTATTCTTTTTTTTATTTTGTTTGAATGATTCAAACTAGTCAGTAGCGGTAAGTCTTGTATAAAACTGTGGCTATTCCCATGTATAAAACGGTGGTATGTCTTGTCGGATTAGTCAAATTACTATTAGTTCCAAGTGTTTCACCTGTGTCGTAACTTTGCATATGAATTCAGCGTTTTCATTCAATGTATTTACAATGTTCCTTATTCGTATTTAGGTTTAACGTGGAATTGTGTTAGTTTATTCCCCGAATTGTCGTATCCTTCATCTTGTTGTAATGCTGTTTGATCTGGTTTGAATTCAATTATTGTTTGAGTTTGCTGAGTTAAATAACAATGTTTGGGGTCTGATATGAATTGAACTTGAGGTCACATTCAGCCTTAGTTTATTCAGTTGTTAGGGTTCCCCCTTAAGAGAATTGGTTATAGCTGAGTTTTGGTACAAATTAAAAGGGATGGGGTTAGGATAGGAATCACAGGGCTTCAGGGGGTAATTTGGGAATTGAAAATTGGAAGAATTGGTTAATCTGAGCGTTCTGTCCACTAAGCACTAATGTACCATTAAAATATTGTATTTGTTTAATAAAAGTGGGGAACAATACATAATGGTATTAAACAAATAGGCACCCATAACCCTATAGTAGTGGGATTCAGGGAATATCATGGGCAAAGAATGGTTTTAATAATGGTTTTAAGAGCTGTGAAGGGGCCCGTTTTGGGTATAAAATGAGAGAGGTTTGGACACAATAAGGGGACTGGTTTTTAGAGATAGAGAGCAGTTCTGAGAGAGCATTTTCTTCAAAGCTTTTAATCAGTCTTCGGTTGGCTTTTGAAATCAGTTTCAGAGGTCATACTTAAAAGAATATTAGAAGTTAGAAAGGAAGCAATCGGTTTTCTTGGGTTCTCTTTTTGATCTTGAAAATTAGACTTCTGGGGAGATTCTTAGAATTTAGGGGGGATATAGACAGATACACACAGAAATACAGAGAGTTTTTCAGACCTGGGGTCAAAACAGAAGTCTTAAAAAAAATCAGTTCTGAGGGAGCCTTGGATCAGTTTCTGAGAACTAGGACTCATAGAGAGAGTTTGAGAGAATGCTTTAGACAATTAGCTCACACTGTTACATTGATTTTAAGAGCAGAAACAGTTCAAATATCTATGTTTCTGTTGTGTGCTTGGGTGTTCAGGGAATTTGAAGATATTTGGTGATTACTTGAGGGTGCTGGGTATTATCTGGTTGTTGAAAGATGTCCTATGACTGCCTAGTCTAGTTTCTAGCAGATTCAATATTTTGGTCAAGCTTCTTTCTTCCTGGGCATTATGGCTGTTTGGTCTTGAGCTTGGCTCTATTTGTTGTTGTTGGTTGTCAACCTGCTGGTGTTACTGATTGTTGCTGCTATTACTGTATTGCTGTGGCTGACCTCTTCTTCTTCCATTGTAACTGATTTCCAGGTATTTCTTCAGCTCCAGTTGATGTATGAAAGACTGAAACAATCAGTTTGTGATAATTAATTGAAGAAATGACATTCGGCCTGCGTTCATGGACATCAACTTGTTTGAGTTTTGTATAGTTTAAATGTGTCTCTACAGTAGCTATAGTGGAATTCAATGAATGGAATGCTTTATAATTTGTAACAAGTGGACTATGTAATAATTATTCTTTCAGACTTACATCAGAAGTTGAATGCCTGATTTAGTTTTATGGTTGTGAAAAATAGGATAAAAATGGTTTTAAGTTTCAGTAGTTAGCTCCAGTTAGGCTCAGTAGTTATAAAATGGGTTCAAATGGTTTTAAGTTCAATATGTTCATAAGAAATTATATTAGGAAATCGGGAATCATTGAAGCGTTTAGTGTTTAGTTTTTGTTATGGCAGTTCCTAAGCATGGGGTCGTTTTCAATATTTGTAAAAGCAAGTTTAAATAGCTCTGTGTTTCATATAATTTACTTCCGTAGCCCGGTTTGAAGATTTCAACGTATAGTTTAATATAGTATAAGTTTGGGCGAGTTAGGTAGTGGGTTTCAAATTAAAGGGTTCCCCCTTTTTGTTTGAATTCGGACTTGAGCTTGAAGCCCGATTTTTATAAATTTAAGTAATTAGGCCTTTTCCTTCTTTCTTTTTAGAGACAAAACAATATAAAAAAATAATAGTTTATTTTAGGGTGGACCTTTAAATAAAACATGAGACGAGCCTCGCCAAATGAGAAGTATAGATTGCGGGGCCCTCAATAATTGGTTATAGTAAATACTTAGGATTCGGGATGGGCCGTTTAGCAAATTTCATGGTCTTCCCCAAAATAATAATGCGCTAGTCACTCTAGGCATGATTTTAATAAAATTACCTCCCTAAACTCGGGTGTGCATTTCATGTGACCCAAATCCAAATCCCAAAACGTTGAATAAAATATGTTCCGGATCGCGGGTGCATTTCATGTGACACGATCCAAAGACATGTTTTAAATGACGTTCAACTTTCTTTAAAAAATATTGAATAAAAGCGGTTAAAAGCTAAAATTGGCACATAGGTTCAACATGTATTATAATCAGATAAATAAGCCGAATATGACAATTGAGCGACCGTGCTAGAACCACGGAACTCGGGAATGCCTAACACCTTCTCTCGGGTTAACAGAATTCCTTACTTAGATTTCTGGTTCGCAGACAGTAATACAGAGTCATCCTTTTCCTCGATTCGGGATTCAACCGGTGACTTGGGACACCATAAATCTCCCAAGTGGCAACAACGCCGCCGGTCACCAAACTAACACCCCTTGACCATCTGACCACCTCCAATCCAAATCTCAGACCCGTTTACTTCGAATCATCCCCCATCGTCTCGAATATTCATTTGAAGATTCGAGCAGAACCCGGACCTACCCTAATCCACCCTAAACTCACACCACGGCACCCCCTGACCTCCCTCGTGCCCAAAACACCTTTGGTTCTGTTCGAATCTTGCTAAAACCATTCGAACCCCAAATCGAGCCCAAGAACCCTAGAAAACCAAAGCCTGGGGTCTGTCCGAAATACAAAGGAATTGGGGTCTCAATCGACTTTAGTCGAGTGTTCTCAGTCGGGAACACTCGATTAAAGTCTGTTTTTACGCCCCAAAAAAAAGGGCTCGAGCCAGAGTTCGAACCTGGTTCGTCTAGTTTCTGATTTCGTCTTTGAGGTATTTTTCTCTTTTATTTGTTCCTTTGGTTTATTATTTTTTTTGGGGTTATTGTATTAATTTTGTTTTCGACTTTTGTTCATTGTTGTTCTCCTTCTCCATCTGACCTTTTATTTGGTCGAGTTTGCTTCTGTTCATGGTCGAGTATATGTTATAAACCATGTAATTTGTTAGTTTTTAAGTTCCCTATTTTTGTCAATACAACTCGAATCACTTGATGGTCTGTTTATTATGATTGTTTGTTGTTAATTGCTAAATTTTATAGCCTGTGTAATCAATTAAATGAGTGTCGTCGATTAGTTTTCATGCTTGAATGCTAGAATAACTTGATAATAGTTTGGTTCATGCCAATAGGTTTGTTTCTTTCTGTTCTGATTTTTGTGATTGAAATGAACCTGTTGGTGTATTCAGTTTTCTCTTAGAACCAAACTGCTTGTTCATTTATATGTCACCCCCTGTTCTGTATGTTTGTTCACATGAACCTCATTCCTTGACTCATACTGCTTCAATTCTGTTTGAATTACTATTTGAATTTGACTAGGAGTTGGTTATAGCTGTAGTGTTTGATGATCAATTAGGAGATAGTTTGATCAGTTGTTAGGTTTGAACAGATCTAGAATGGAAGGTTTTAATACAAGTTAAGAAGTTCAGGGCAGTAATATTCAGGGGTCTAAGGGGGTAATTTTGGGATTTAACAGGTCTGCAAGTGGACTAACTTAAGGGTCTATTCAGTGGGTAATAGATACCATTAGTTTAATAAGCATTGGGGAACATAACACAATGGCATGTGAGTTAATAGGAATACTATAATACACCCATGGCCTTTGATTGAAACAATAGGGGACACAACATGTAAGTGTGGGGAACAAAATAACTTGGAAGAAGATAAAACATTAGGAGTGGGGATTTAGAGAGGATGGGCAGAATTAAAGTCTGGGGAGTTCAAGGCAGAGTTAGCAGGCCTGTTTTGGTTTATAAATATGCTAAGTTTTGACAGAAAAGGGCTGGCTTTTGGAAAAAGAGGGGGAGTTCAGTATTGAGAGAAAATTGATTGGCTTTCGAAAATACCACTCCTTCAGAAGTCACACATTGTAAATTAATTGAAAAGGGTACTGTCCCATTTAAGTCTAGGCAGAAATTTAGATTCCGGGCACTGATTCTTGCCTTTTCTGATTGCTGAATCTGTTTGGAAGTCTGTTGATTCTTTTTGAGCATATTCGAGCCTAGTTGTTCTGTCTTGGGGGGGGGGGTGTTTTGTGTTGCTGTTGGTGTCGCATCTCTATGGCATCTACTTTGGGTGTTTGTATTGTTGTTGGTATAGCTGTGGGTCAAATTCTTTCCCTGTTGGTTTCTGGTTTGAATTGTGGTCAATTTGGTATTGGTGTTAGCTATTTTCACTCTTCTATTATTGCTGGAATTTTATTGCTGGTTTTAAGTCTGAGTTGTTTGGTGCCACTACTCTGTTACTGTTGCTGTTGTTCCTGTGTTACCTACTGCTGACTGATCTTCCTTCTTCTGTTCTGTTTTTCCAATCCAGGTACATATTTTTGAACCTCAGTATCATGTAAAGTTAGCAGAACTGAAAAAAAAATGAAAAAATGGAAGCCCAGCTTCATAGGAAATTCAGCATGTATTGTAGTTACCTTATAGTTGATTGTAATAGTTTAAACCATAATTAGGACTGATTGTTTAAATGATTGAATGTATAATGGACTGTACAGTTTGTATCTTTCAGATTCCTTCCTATAATTCTAAAATAGGTTCAAATGGTTTCATGCATCAATCTGTTATTCAGTAGTCTGTTATGAAATAGTAAGTCATGTAAGCGATTAACGTTTGTTAAAAACAATCAAAAATAGTGTACAACAGGTTCGTATATACTGTTAAATGAAGCCATATAATCAAGTTGTTTTATTCGAATCATGTTTCCAGTTTAATTGTCAATTTAGTAGTAACATAGTAATTCATCAACAGATTAAGAAATGAGGAAGCCCAAGCTTTAGGAGTTAGAATCAAATCCGATCGTTATGTTTCAAACTTCTTTCTTTGGGGTTTAGTGAAATATTTAGGTTCAATGAGGTCTTAAATTTCCTACATAACGGTTTGAATAGAAAAATCAGTTTCAGTTTTATTGTAATCGATTGATAAACTGGGCATCAATTTGAATGAACGATACTTGTCCATCGTAAAAATCTCCTGGATAACTTCGGGCCTCCGGGCGTCCGTTTGAGGCCCTATTTGAGTTTAATTGTTGAATAAGAATACATAGTCTAACAATATAAGTTTGGGCTTCGAGTTAGGTAGCGGGTTCAAATTAGGAGGGTCCCCCCTTTTGTTTGAATTCAAACTTGAACTCGAGGCCCGAATTTATAAATATGTAATTAATTAGGACCTTTTCTTTATCTTTAGAGACGAAAAATAAATAGAGAATCATAGTCGCTTTACGACACCCTTGAATAAAATAAATGAGACGAGCCTCGCCAAATAAAAACGCACAAGCTGCGGGGCCCTCAATAGAAGTTTATAATAAATACTTAGATTTCGGGAGGGGCCGTTTAACGAATTTCACGGCCTTCCCCCAAAATAATAATGTGATAGTCTCTTTAGGCCCGTGTTTAATAATCATACCTTCTTAAACTCGGGTGTGCATTTCATGCGACCCAAATCCAAATCCCAAAATGTCGAGTCAAATGTGTTCAGGATTGCAGGTGCATTTCATGTGACGCGATCCAAAGACATGTTTTAAACGATGTTCAATTTTCTTTAATAATTTGAATAAAAGCGGTTAAAAGTTAAAATTGGCACATAAGTTGCAACATGTTTTAAAAATCAGATAAATAAGTCGAATACGACAGTTGAGCGACCGTGCTAGAACCACGGAACTCGGGAATGCCTAACACCTTCTCCCGGGTTAACATAATTCCTTACTTGGATTTCTGGTTCGCGGACTATTAACAGAGTCATTCTTTTCCTTTATTCGGGATTAAAACCGGTGACTTGGGACACCATAAATCTCCCAAGTGGCGACTCTGAATAAATCAAACTAATCCCGTTTTGATTGTCCTTAAATTGGAAAAACTCCCCCTACACCCCTGCGGGCGCGGGTAAAAAGTAGGTGTGACAGCTCTGGCGACTCTGCTAGGGAGAAACCCAGAACCACTGGTTCAGGGTTAGAATTTCAGCTTAGAATAAATTGCTGTGTTTGGGTTTATCTGATTTTATTTCTTGATCTGTGCCTAATGTGCTAATTGACTGCTTCTACCGTTGTGATATTTTGTGAATTGTATATAAACTATGCCGAAATCCCTCTCTTCTCTGAGTCTTCTAAATCATGAAGAAGGTTCACTTCGCGTGACTTCTTTTCTGTATAGAGTCTACCCCCAATTTTAGAACGAGGTTTGGATGAGTTGCAAAGCCGGTGAAGCTTCTATATTTCCGGTATGCTGCCTCCCCCTCGGCTCGAGCTGTCCACTCGGGTAAGCCAGGTTTAGAACAAACACCCAGGATTTAAACCTAGAATAACACAGCTTCATTTCGGATCCCTAGTAGGAACGTTTATTTGCATCATGTGCATTTGACTTTGGAGGCTCAACACCAGGGTTGAGTCTGTCTAGGACAGGTGTACCTGAAACAAAAAAGGCCATCCTGATGCATCTTACTTGCTACCTGTGCATTTATCTGCTTTGGACTTGCATGCTGACCGGCTTTTAAATATTAAAAAAAAGGGCAGTATAGAGGATTAAGAGAGTTAATCACTAGTTTTGAAAATATCAATGTAAGTAGTGCCGAGACTCTACCTGATTTTTAGAAAAAATGGAAAAAAAAGTTTTCAAAAAATATTCTGCTTCATTTGCCAATAAAGAAAAAAATATGATTTGGTTTGTCAATGATTTGAAAAGAAAAAAAAAATGTTTTGTTTTGAAATATAGTTCGTTTTATTTGGCAGAACTACGCTGGTTTGATTCTCACCGGATGTGAGATACGTAGGCAACCCTAATCGGGACCAACCTCCCCTTTTGCAAAAATAGCAAAAAAAAAAAAGTCAAAATTTTAATTTTTTTTATAAATAAGTCGGGTGATGCCGCTTTTGTCAAATATAGCCGAATGTTCCCGAAAGGGACACCGGAAGGCTGACTTTGCATAAACGACCACCTTTGGTCATTTTTTTTAGATTTTCGGTCGGTTGACCCATACAGCCTTAAAATCTTCGTCCCTGAGGCGCTGAAAGGACGTGTTTGCAATATCGGGTTTTCTATTTTTGAAAAAACAAGATAAAAAGTCATAAGTCGGTGATGCTGTTTTGCCGGAAATAACCGAATGTCCCCGAAAGGGACTCCGGAAGGCTGACTTCGCATAAACGGCCACCTTTGGTCATTCTTTTAGATTTTCGGTCGGTTGACCCACACAACCTTAAAATCTTCGTCCCTGGGGTGCTGAAAGGTCGTGTTTGCAAAACCAGGTCTTTTATTTTAATTTGAATAACAAAAAAAAAAAGAAAAAAAGAGTCAGTAGGCAAGTGAATGCCGCTCGGATTTTCGGTCATAATAAGCCAAGCCAGTTTCAGTAGTGTTTTAAACCGTTCTTGCCGAGATAGCCTTAGAGTATCTTTCAATTGTCGAAAGGCTGTTTTCATAAAAGAACGGACAAGTTTGTAAAGTATCATAAAATAGATCCTCCACGACCTCAAAATTCATGTGAAATTGGGAAGGGGCCACGCTTGCAAAAACAACCATTTGTTTAAAATTGGCAGATAAGGAAGGAATTTGTCAGTTTGTTTTTAAGTTTGTATTTCTTAGAGTAGGTGTTGTTCGAATTTCGGATCTGTCTTTCGTCAAAGCATAAGCCTGTTAGTTTGGTCGGCTTTTAAACTTTTGTTTTAAATGAAAGTTTGTTTTATTATGAAAAACTGAAAAAAAATGTTTTATTGTTGATTTGCCCGAACTACGCATGGTCTGATTCATGCGGGGTCATGATACGTAGGCAATCTCCATAAGAGTCGACCACAACAAAAAAAAAAGAAAAAGAGAAAAAAAAAACAAAGAAAATAAAGGAAAATTTGGGAGGAGCGCAATTATAAGAAGCCGGAATGACGCACGTAACTGAAGCAAATGCATAATAGAAAGGTTTAACTGCCTAGGAGCATTGCATCCTTGCTGTGTGTTTACCAATCTGTCAAATACCCTAACGCTAATGAGATGGCTTCATTTTGGTGTATCCATATCGAGAAAGGTGGTTGGTTGTGGTTCTAAAATAACTCTTCCCTGCAACACAAAGTCAAAGGACAATGGCAGAGAACCTCAGAAATGAGTGGGTTGGTACCGAGGCCCGACAACAGCTGGTTGAATGGAAGCACGAGTTGGTAAAAGTGGTAAAAATGTTGAGGCAACATGTGGCAAACATGTATCGGGCATGGATGGTTGGGAAGGCACCCATACCGCCACCGCCTGGTTTCCCCGATGATGTCCTTACCCGAACTTTGGCGTCTTCCGATCATCCTAGTAGTTCCGTCACTCTTCCTCCAAGTTCTGAGAGGTTGGGTACACTCCCTGAAGTCCGCCTGCTTGCAAGGATTAAAGTACCAAAGTTCAAGGAATGCGAAGATCCAGTCGTCCATCTGAGGGAGTACTGCAAGGAAATGGGGAATGTTGGCGAGAAAGACGATCTGCTAATGGCATACTTCAGTAAAAGCTTGACTGGGGCAGCCTTGGAATGGTATAATCGTCAAGATGTCAGTAAGTGGCATGCATGGGACGACATGGCTCAGGATTTTGTACGACACTTTTAGAATAATGCAGACATTGTCCCGAATCACTCCTCCATATCTCAAATAGAAGAGAAACCTAAAGAGGGTTTTGGGAAATTCTGGCTCAGATGGAGTGAACCAGTGGCCCGGGGTGATCTTCCCATGAAAAGAAAAGATGTTGTGATGCCCCACCAATGTTAGAGTCCAGTGGTCGCCCTTGCTAAACGCCCTCAGTCTCAACATCGTCCCCGTGGATATCCTTGTGCGCCGTGTGACCCTCCCCAGCGCTACTTCTCTCTACGGGACCCCCAAAGACATGCTTCATTTGCCAAGTACCCAGCTCCACAAAATGCCTATCCGCCCCCACAGGCATACCGAAAACCTCCTGGATCAGGTTTCCGGCCAAATCAAGCATTTAGGAATGAGAGGTTGCTGAACCGAGAAAGGGCTCTCACCCCTATCAGAGAACCTTAGTCAAGTATGTTTGAAAGGCTAAAACATTCTGGCCTGATTGAGCCGCTCACCGGATGTACTCCAGATCCATGTGCAAGAAGCTTTAATCCTACTGCACGATGCGCGTACCACTCTAATGTCCAAGGGCATAGCACTGAAGATTGTCGTTCTTTGAAAAAGGAAATCGAAAGAATGATTCAAGAAGGGGTGATTGTGATCAATGACAGTGACAGGGAGCACGAGAATCCTCTTAGGGATGTATTGACTAAAGCTGAAGATGTCGAAACAGATAGTGGTCTTGGCAATATTGATGTGAAGCTCAGTGGCTAAGATGTCGTGCTGGGTAATCGGGAGGACTCTCCATTTCTTGGTCAACTAGAGTGGAGTTTTGGTGGCTTATTTTGTTGTCATTTCTGTTGTCCAGGTTATTTCAGGGTTGTAACCCGGATATTGTCTTGTAACTCAAACCTTTCTATTTTTGTCCAGTCCCTTCGGTCATAGTATCTCATTTAATGTTGTCTAGGTTTGTCCTAAGAGTTGTAACCCCATTTTAGTTTGTTTGTTTTGTTGTTCGAGTTGTTGTTTCGTCAGTTAATGCAATGTCCTGCTTTCTATTATTTCTAGACATTTTATTTTGTTTAGTCTTTCCTCTTTATAGTACCTTTTTCTATCAACACTAGTGACATGACATGCACGCATAGTTTTGACCTAATCTTAAAAGTTAATCGTAAAGCCATTGGGAGGTGATCGGGACATTTAAAGGAAATAAGAACAGTTTGAGATTATTTGGAGCCCGAGTCATGTGAAACAGGGGTAAGTAAAAAAGAAAACCGTTAAAGTCAAGTTGGCCATGTTGACATGGGGGTCGTTCGCGGTAATGAAAATGAGAGTGTTGCCCAACAGTGCTTTAAAGATATGGCGAATGTTAATCGTGTTGTTTGCACTTGGTATGTTTTGAAGATTGGAATGACGAAGGAATTTTGTTTGGCTATCTAAACATTTTATCCTTCGTTAACCCTTTGAGCCTTATGTGTTTTCTTTCATACCCCTCCTTCGGAATCAGTTGAAAAGACTAGAAACACAAATGTGGAAGATAAAGAAAAGAAAAGGAGAAAGAAAAATAAAAAGAAAACAACAAAAAGAGATAAAGAAAAGAAAAAGAAAAGGAAAAAATAATAATTGGAAAGGAAAATTAGAACAACGAGGAACTGGGAACTACATTTGACCTGATTCCTCAAAGAGGATACGTAGGTGCTTCACGGCTCGGTCATAGTGTAACAAAAAATCAAAAAATCCCCAAGGAGGAAACTGGGGCAAAAAATTGTGTTTATCATAAATAATTCTAGTTCCGAAGGTTGTAATTTTGAACCCAGGTTGTTTTGTTTTGAGCCTCTAATACCCTTTTCTTTCTAGCCCTATCCAAAAATTCCACATTACGGTCCAAAGAAAGACCTTTCGATCAGTCTTCAAAAGAGGCCAAGTCAGGCAAACGAGAAAGTATTATCAGAACGTAACACTCTGATTCCTAGAAGAAAAGACTCTGATCTCCAGCAGAAATGAAATATAAGAGAGTCTTAGCGGTAACACCCCAATCCCCAGCTGAAAAGTAATACAAATGAGAGAGTCTTATCGGTGAAAACCTTCACGGGCACCAAAAGGCGATGAAAGCTGAGAGAAAAACCAAAATGAGAGAGGCTTGATAGTGAAAACCCTTCGGGCGCTACAAGTCGAGTGAAGATTGAGAATCATATGGGAAAGCCCTAGACAGAAATTGTGAAAGGCAATTAACAACGGAGGATAGGCTATATGTGCATGTCATGGCCATTAGAGTTGGTATCCGCGTTTGATAGGTTTTTATTTTATAATTTTTTATTAGGGAGTCATCCTTTTCCTTTGTCTTTTATTTTTCCTTTTATCTTTCTCCTTTCATCGAAAATTCCCCAACAGAGTCTGTTTGGTCAAAACAATTCAGAAATGACTTCAAAATTTGCCACCAGCTTTCCAATTATGCAAGACGGGATCTGATTGGTACACCCAAGTGGTATAAGTCAGGAGGGAACAAGAGTAAGGCCAGTGTCAAAAATGATATTTCCCAGCAAGAGGAGATTTACAAAGGGAATGGGTCGGTATCAAGGAGGATATCCCCAGCAAAAGCGAAGGTTATAGACCTCAAGGCCAAGGCCAGTGAACAAATCAAAGAACAATGCGGAGAGCGATGGGCATATTTGGAAATGCACATGAGACTCAAGGGTCGGGAAATGCCAGTTCCCAAAAGAAGGGGGATATCCCCAGCAGAAAAGGTATTTTCAGTGACAAGGATGAACAAAGGAAGTAGTTTATCAGTAAAACATGCAAGATCCTCAAGCAAAGTCACTGTCATAGGAATATGGGGGAAAAATAACGGTGAAAGGCTTGTGAATAAGGAGTCGTCAAGAAGGTAGGAAATTATTGACCAAGTTTCAAGATGGCCAGACGATGCAAAGCAGGGCAAGTCGTTCTAAAACCAGCAAATAACCTCACCCCCCAACAAGTTTTGGAACGCAAAGCAGGGAAGGAGAGAAGGAGAACCATCCCCAGCAGGAGCATCACAACCAACCATCGCATTTTAAACTAACAAATTTTCTTTGATTTGAAGCAGGAAAAAGGAAATGGCATTGATGGCGGAAAGGCATGCCACGAGGAAGATTATCAAAATGAGGCAGAAAATTTTCCTTTCATTTGGAAAATTTTCTGGAAGTCAGGTATCCACTTGGGGAAGAAGAAAGATAACACCAGTCTTAAGGGAAGTGGTCTTAGAATCAGTGTTATCCCTAGCAGTGTTGAAAGAAGGAAAACAACAAGTTTTAATGAAGGAAGTTGTATCCCCAGCGGACAGAACAAAAGGGATGAAACTTGTGTTCAGAAAAAGCAAGAAGCCAGTATCATCCCCAGCAGCGTTGTCCTCAACAGCGTTATCCCCAACTGATAACATTTTTATCCCAGGCAGTGTTGAAAGAAAATAAAAGTTTTGAAGAGAGAAGTCTTGAAAAAAAAAGGAAGAAGAAGAAGGGGAAGAAAGGAGATTACCCTAGCAGTATTATCCCCATCAGGTAAGTAATTAATTCCCCACCAGTGTTATCCCCAGCAGTTTCGAGGGAAGACAATACGAGTTTTTGAGGGAATCAGTTCTGAAAGAAGGTAGTTCAAGTAGAAGGAAATGGTTTACGAGGCAAATAAGGACAACATTAATAGAATGTAGATAAGGTAAGTTGTTGATGTCGGGATCCCGCCCGTAGAATGGAGGCGTTACCTTTTTAAGTTGTTGAAGTCGGGAGCCCGCCCGTAGAATGGAGGTGTTACCTTTTTATTTTGTTGAAGTCAGGTACCCATTTGAGGAAGAAGGAAGATAACACAAGTTGTAAGGGAAGGAAGAAATCATCCCCAACAAGAATGTCATTTTTCAAAACTGACAAAACTTTTCTTGGTATGTAACAGGAACAAAGCAGTGCAAATTTCCTCCTAAGAGTAAAAAATAGTCTTAGTCCGATGGATGTTTTTTCTCCTAAGATGAAAAATCTTAGTCTGATGAATTGTTTTTCCTAAGATGAAAAGAATCTTAGTCTGATGAATTGTTTCTCCTAAGATGAACAATCTTAGTCTGATGAATTGTTTCTCCTAAGATGAAAAATCTTAGTCTGATGAATTGTTTCTCCTAAGATGAAAAACCTTAGTATGATGAATTGTTTCTCCTAAGATGAAAAGAATCTTAGTCTGATGAATTGTTTCTGCTAAGAAGAAAAATCTTAGTCTGATGATTTGTTTCTCCTAAGATGAAAAAATCTTGGTCTGATGAATTGTTTCTCCTAAGATGAAAAAATCTTAGTCTGATGAATTGTTTCTCCTATGATGAAAAATCTTAGTATGATGAATTGTTTCTCCTAAGATGAAAAGAATCTTAGTCTGATGAATTGTTTCTCCTAATATGAAAATAATCTTAGTCTGATGAATTGTTTCTCCTAAGATGAAAAATCTTAGTCTGATGAATTGTTTCTCCTAAGATGAAAAATATTTGTCTGATGAATTGTTTCTCCTAAGATGAAAAATCTTAGTCTGATGAATTGTTTCTCCTAAGATGAAATTTTTTAGTCTGATGAATTGTTTCTCCTAAGATGAAAAATCTTAGTCTGATGAATTGTTTCTCCTAAGATGAAAAATCTTAGTCTGATGAATTGTTTCTCCTAAGATGAAAAGAATCTTAGTCTGATGAATTGTTTCTCCTAAGATGAAAAAATCTTAGTCCGGTGAATTTTTTCAAGTTAATAAGAAGTTAGTTGGAAAGACTTAGAAAGATAACAACAAAGAAGTGAAGGCAATAGCCGGAAAGACCCAGATAAGATAACAAAAGGGGAATGCAAGAATTGAAAATTGAAAGCAATGGTTGGAAAGTTACTAAGAAGTGAAGAACAACAAGTAGAGGGTTTTAGATAAAAACAACAAGAAGAAGGAAGCAACAATTGGAAGGTCTCAAGTAACACAACAAAATGGACCTAGTCTGATGAATTATCTCCTAGAGTCAAAATCTTAGTCTGTTGAATTTTTTCACCTAAGATAACAAAAAGGGGGATGACGTTTATTTTCAAGATGTTGTTTGAAGTCGGGAGCCCGCCCGTATAACAGAGGAATACATTTCAGTCTTTACATTTTAAGTAATCACACAAAAATGGGCCTAGTCTGATGAATTATCTCCTAGATTCAAAATCTCAGTCCGATGAATCTTTCTCCTGAGATCACACAAAAATTGGACCTAGTCTGATGAATTATCTCCTAGAGTCAAAATCTCAGTCCGATGAATCTTTCTCCTGAGATCACACAAAAATTGGGCCTAGTCTGATGTATTATCTCCTAGAGTCAAAATATTAGTCCGATGAACCATTTACCCTAAGATAATAATAATGGCATTTTATTTTCCAAGAAAATGAAGTCGGGAGCTCGCCCGTATAACAGAGGAATACATTTTAATCTTTACATTTCAGTTTTTACATTTCAGTCTTTAAATTTCAAGTTTCGAAGTCAGGAGCCCGCCCGTATAACAGAGGAATATATTTCAATCTTTACATTTTAAGTTAGGTAATCACACAAAAATGGACATAGTCTGATGAATTATCTCCTAGAGTCAAAATCTCAGTTCGATGAATCTTTCTCCTGAGATCATCACAAAAAATTGGACCTAGTCTGATGAATTATCTCCTAGAGTCAAAATCTCAGTCCGATGAATCTTTCTCTTGAGATCACACAAATTGGACCTAATCTGATGAATTATCTCCTAGAGTTAAAATCTTAGTCTGTTGAATTTTTTCACCTAAGATAACAAAAAGGGGAATACCGTTTATTTTCAAGATGTCGTTTGAAGTCGGGAGCCCGCCCATATAATAGAGGAATACATTTCAGTCTTTACATTTTAATTTAAGATCACACAAAATGGACCTAGTCTGATGAATTATCTCCTAGAGTCAAAATCTTAGTCCGATGAATCTTTCTCCTAAGATAACAGAAGAAATCTTAGTCTGTTGAAAACTTTCACCTAAGATGGTAATCATTCAGTCTTTAAATTTCAAGTTTTGAAGTCGGGAGCCCGCCCGTATAGCAGAGGAATACATTTCAAGTTGAAGTCAGTAAAGCGAAGGATCACAACAAGATCCCCAGCATAAATTCAAGTTCAGAAATCGGAAGAAAGCATTTCAAGATTCAAAGGAAAATAATCCGAAGCTCAAAAGAAGGAAATAAACAGTTCAAGTTCGGCAATCAAGAGAGGTCGGCGAGTCAAGTCAGAAACATCAGAGGAAGCAAGCCAACAAGAAAGCAAGGCGACAAGAGCAAGCCTGAAGATCTAGATAAGATTTTACAATTCATAGACTAGTTTAGTCTAGCTTCTTATTTTCTATTTAGCACAGTGCAATAAGAAGGTTGGCAAGCAGTAGCCGCAACAGCAACAGCAGTAACAACAAGGTCACAGCTTCATGGTAGTCCCAGCTACCAAAACTTCCCGAACTACATTAACCTGATTCCCTTTTAGCCAGGGATATTTAGGAAACCTTCGAAGCAAAGGTTCGGTTAAATCGTTCCAAAAAAAAATGCTTCACACGGAGTAGCCAAACGAGCAAAAATCGCTCGTATCCGCTCACTTTATCTTTGCACGAAAACCCTTCGTGTTTTCGGACAAAGAGGGGAAGCTGTGAGCACGCGATTTTTGCTTCACGGAAACTACTCCAAAAGAAATAAAAAAATAAAACAAATTTCCTTGGTGTACAATTTTGAGAATTTGCGTGGCATCTTTGGATAATTATCTGTATTTCTTATCTGTGAATATTTATCTTGTGCTAATTAATTGAAAAACTATAAAAAATATATGTTGCATGCACACTTAGATTTAATTGTGCAATTAGGAAGTAACTAAACCCTATTGGATTTTTGAAAATGTCACGACCCAAACTGGAGGGCCATGACTAGCACCCGACCATACTTGCCGAGCACCAACGTACATTTTA
>MU721934.1:19404-32134 GCA_026770625.1 Nicotiana glauca
GGATCGGGTTGCACGCCGCAACGATGGTAATTGTGGATCGGGTTACACGCCGCAACGGTGGTAATTGTGGATCGGGTTGCACACCGCAACGATGGTAATTATGGATCGGGTTGCACGCCGCAACGATGGTAATATGTGGATCGGGTTGCACGCTGCAACGATGGTAAATTATGGAACAGGTTGCGCGCCGCAACGGTTGTTGACATTTGTGGTTATGTTTGAATATTTATTCTTGTTTCACTGTGGAGTTAAGCTGTTTTGGTAGTTACTCTGGATTTAATGTTTATTTGTATTTTCCCCATAGCATATTCCCCCTCCCTTTATGTTGATTTTCTTGGTATTTGATATTTCGTTGTATATCTTATAACTGCACAGGTTTATGTGGTGTCCAGTCTAGCCTCGTCACTACTTCGTCGGGGTTAGGTTAGGCACTTACCAGCACATGGGGTCGGTTGTGCTGATACTACACTTCTGTGCATTTTTGCACAGGTCCAGGTTTTGAGCAGCAGCAGCAGTAATTCGATAGCAGGATTTCATTACTACGAGACTGAGGTAGCTTGCAGGCGTCCGCAGGCCCGGCGTCTCTTCTTATGCTTTTCATTTATACTGTAGTCTCATTGTTTCGAGACAGACGGTTGTTATATTTCTTTCAGACCATTATATGTAGTTTATTCATAGTGGTTCGTGAGCTTGTGACACCAAATCTTGGGTAGAGGATATTGTTGAGCAGTTCATATTTATTTCAGATTTATAAAATTAGACTTCCGCAGCTATTGTTAGTATTATTTTATGCTATTAAATTGAAAACAGAATGGTTTTACTTATGGAAACGGTAAGTAAGTTGGCTTGCCTAGCTACCACGAGTAGGCGCCATCACGATCCCAATGGTGGAAAATCCGGGTCGTGACACGGTTTTAGTTAGTTTTTTCGATTTTTTGGTTTTTTTCGGTTTTTTTTGGTTTTCCTTTATAGTTATATTATTCTTGAAAAAGAGATCAAATAATCACCAATTATCCGCATGATTACTATTTTTCTTAATAATATATGAGGAATACTAATTATTCATATAAATCATAATTCCAATACCTTCTATAATATGACAACAAACATGCGATAAAGCAAAACATTGCAAACTTGATAAACCTCAACACTAAAATAATCACCAATTATGTGAGCAAAATGACAAGTAGGATGCTCGTGTGATGTGGGGGAATGGTTTCCAATATTTGGGGTTCTTTGATTTTGGAATTGGAACATAGGGAAGATATGGAATAATATATTTTATTATTTTTGTCTTGTTGGATTTTAGTTTGGGCTTAATATTTAGGTTATGTAGATAGAATCTACTTAGTAGATAGTGAATTTATTAACCCACAAATAAATAATATCTCAAGACATTGAAAACTATAAAATAGTTTAGAAAATACTTACAAATTAGATTTTAATGATTATTTTTTATGTATAAAATTTCTAAAATTTATTTATATATAACGTCGGTTTTGATTTAGATTCGGTGTGACTTATTTTTTGTTAATGCCAAACCAAACCAAGAACGATCGATTTTTTATTTTTCAACACCAAACCAAACCACAAATTGGTTTTTTTCTTCGATTTGACTTGGTTCGTCGGTTCGGTTTGGCTTGATGGTTTGGCTTGTACACCCCTACCAATCCGTTAGACAATCCCTTACAAATAATAAGTGTATGTGGTGCCGAGGGTCATTTTTAAATGCATTTGAAAACGGAGACAATATTTAAAGTCCACCACCATTCCTGTCAATCACCCGTCTAGAGATAGCACCCTCTATCATTGTTGGGCCTGGACTCTCGTTTACTTCTGTTGAGCTGGGCTTTATCTGCTGAGCAAATATAAACAGTGGGCTGGACCGCTACGCTTGATTGCGTTAAAATTTCATGATATAGCCAGTTTTCACACTGGTCATTGAAAAATAGCCAGCATTTACCAAGTCAATGAAAAATAGCCACTATTTTGTTGCAACAGGGACCGGTCCAGTATAATATACGGGAGTTCTGATGCATTTGTGTACGAACTCCAGCATATTATGCTGGACTGGTATACTTTGCTAACTCCTGTAAAATTTGCGGGAGACTGGAACATCAGTGCTCCAAACTCCAGCATATTATACTGGACAATTATACTTGCTGGAACTCCCGTAAAATTTACTGGAGTTCCAGCATAATTATGCTTGAACTCCCGTAAAATTTGCGGGAGTTCCAGCATATTTATCCTGGAACTCCCGTAAAATTTACGGGCGTATTTTTTCGGATTTTGAACAGTATTTTTGCTCAGATTTAAAGTGGATAAATTTCGATGACTTTTGAAACTTGGCTATTTTTCAACGACCAGTGGTAAATCTGGTTATTTTGAATTTCTCCCCATGATTGCAGGGAGAAATTCAAAAATGGCCAGATTTACCACTTGTCGTTGAAAAATAGCCAAGTTTTAAAAGTCATCGGAGCTTAGCCACTTTAAATTTGAGTGAAAATACTATTCAAAATCCGGAAAAATACGCCCGCAAATTTTACGGAAGTTCCAGCATAAGTATGTTTGAATTCCCGTAAATTTTGCGGGAGTTCAAGGATAACTATGCTGGAACTCCCGCAAATTTTGCGGGAGTTCAAGCATAATTATGCTGGAACTCCCGTAAATTTTACGGGAGTTCCAGCAAGTATAATTGTCCAGTATAGTATACTGGAGTTTGGAGCACTGGTGCTCTAGTCTCCCGCAAATTTTACAGGGGTTAGTAAAGTATACTGGTCCAGCATAATATGCTGGAGTTCGTATACAAATGCACCAGAACTCCCATATATTATACTGGACCGGTCCCTGTTGCAGTAAAATAGTGGCTATTTTTTATTGACTTGGTAAACGCTGGCTATTTTTATTGACCAGTGTGAAAACTGGCTATACCATGATATTTTAACTTGATTGAATCAGCAAGTACCAGGGGATATTTGTGTCATCTTTTAACATGTACTCTATTTTTTAAAATTATTAATGTGGTAGCTAATTAACTAAAAATTCGTAATAATATGACACTTACACCCCTGATAAATCGCGTGATCTGCAACCTCATTCATGAAAAAAGATCTCCCCCGCTCCTCTCAACAACTTTATCAAAAAACCAGAAACTTCATATTAATGTAGCATGAAGTTGTTTCATGTTGAAGCTAAAACTTCATGCTAATATAGCATGAAGTTGTTTTACATTAAAGCTAAAACTTCATGCTAATGCATGCTGAAGTAATTTATCCTGCAGTCTACAGTTTAGTCATGAGTGTTGAAGTTATTTAGTTCATTTGCAAAAAACTTCAGTCTAAACATGCTGAAGTTATTTAGTTTATTTGCGAAAATTTCAGACTAAACATGCTTAAGTTTTTGTCTTGCAGTATGTAATTTTTTAATGAGTTTTTGCTAATGCATGCCGAAGTTATTTAGTTCATTTGCTAAACTTCAGTTTAAACATGCTGAAGTTATTTAGTTCATTTGCTAAACTTCAACCTAAACATGCTCAAGTTATTTAGTTCATTTGCGAAAACTTCAGACTAAACATGCTTAAGTTTTTGTCTTGGAGTATGTAATTTTCTAGTGAGTTTTTGCTAATGCGTGCTGAAGTTATTTAGTTCATTTTCTAAAACTTCATACTAGACATGGTTAAGTTATTTAGTTCATTATGCTTAAATTATTTAGTTCATTTGCTAAAATTTCAGACTAAACATGCTTAAGTTATTTAGTTCATTTGCTAAAACTTCATGCCAAAATATGCTAAAGTTTTGTCCTGCAGTCTACAACTTTGTAAATAGCACTGAAGGGCAAAATCATCTTTTTTAAATATTTTTAGCAAAAAAAATGGGTACGAATGCAAACGAAAAAAATAAAACGGGTATAAGTTAAAAGGGGGTGACCAAATAGGGCACCCCATACAATTTTTACGCATATACCGTTAGAACGATTTCATTCCAAAGTAATGCACCATGGCAAATTTTGATGCACATTTTTATTTGAGCATGATTATGACTAACCTAAGAATTGAACTTTATTATATTTGAATTGAAGCAAATTTTCAAGGAGAAATATATAAACGGCCCCTTCAAGTTGTCCATAACGATTAGTTGAACACCTTAATTGAGACTATTTCCAGCTAAACACTTCACGTGGTTGTTAAGTAGGTCAAGTAAACACCCGACCCAATTAGCTCATCTTGCGTGTAATATACTCACCGAGACACACGTCGCCTATCCATTCGAAACTTTAATAGTAACAGTAATATACCTTAATGAAGACTCTAATTTAAGCCCAAATCGAACTCTAATTTTCACTTTATCTTCTCCATCTTCCTTCTGCTATACCCCTCCATTTTTGGCGACCTTCCTTTCAATTGGAAAGACTTTTTCAAATTCAGGACATTAGACAAAGAATCCGTTCCAAAACAGGATCCAAACAGTATTCCATAAGTTTCAGAGAAAAAAACCGTTTGCGCAAACAGGAAGATAACATGGGCAGATTCTATCCAACAACACCACCTCAGCTTCCGCCTCCGCGCTATAACCTTCTCCATCTTCATCTTCATCTTTTTGTTCAAGTCCCCTTCTCCGGCAAAGGTTGAGCAGTTGGTTTCTCCATCATCAAATCGCCGCTTCAATCTTAATCGGTAGCTTCTTCTCTTCCTTGGACTCTATAACTTGCTTCATCATTTTCATCAGCTCACCATCGCCGGCAAAATTCGCGCTATCAGTTTTTCCGCCATCGAATTGCCACTTCATTTGATAGATAAATGAGGAAATCAAGAAATTTTACAATCAAGGACTATTATTTTTTCATTGTATGCATTATTCTGGGACAATCTGGTAGATTTCAGTAGAAGGGACGGGTTGAAGAAGATGAGGGAGAGGGGGTGCGGGGAGGGTGGGAGGGGAAAGGGGGGGGAGCACTGGTTTAGGAAAATAAGGGTTTTTTTTAAAATGTATTTTTTTTTATTAATTACCTGTGTCAAATGGCAAAATTACACGTGTCATTTTTTGATTGGTTCATTTGCCATGTCATCAGCAAGTGCAACTCACGCATATGACCTGTTGTACTCAGGTGTTTACTTGATCTACTTAATAGCCACCTGAAGTGTTTAGCTGGAAATAATCCTAGTTGAAAGGTAAAGTCATATATTGAAAACTTTTAAATCTTTTTAAGATTAAAAAAAAGTGAGTCTCGAGTCAGCAAGTCTAGTAATTAAAAGACTTTCTTTCCAAGAGAATTATAACTTATTTAGGAAGATCCGTAATATTTACGAATTAAGATTTCAAATTGAGATGAGAGAGTAGTAATGCGGTGTAAATATACAAGTTTTCAATTGTTATTAAGAGTGTCACGATCCAAAATTCACTAAGGATCGTGATGGCATCGGACACCGCTATCAGGCAAGCCAACCATAAATACTTAATTAAATTCTCATTTACATAATTGTGAAAACTATGATTTTTTTTCGTTTTGGCTAGTGAAAGATAATCTTTTCAAAATAAATAAAGAATGTTTAGAAGTTATTACTGAATACCCCATAAACATCCCAGAACTCGGTGTCACAAGTGCATGAGCAATTACTAAGGAATCAAACAAAGTACAAAATCTGTCCGAAATACAAATTGGACAGAAAGTAAATACAATACGTTGCAAGATACTATACTGGCTGTGGGTCACCTCGAGAAATGCAGCTCACCTAGTCCCCGTATCATCCATGCTGCTATGCCCAGTAGGTCACTAGAAATACAGGTGCCTGTGCAACAAAAATGCACAGCAAGTGTAGCATGAGTATGAAAACAACATGTACTCAGTAAGTATCCCGCCTAATCTCAAAGAAGTAGAGACGAGAGGTCGACATCGACACTTACTAGTGGTCCAATAATGATACGACAATAATATGTTTAATCGAGGATTTTTATAAACATAATTGTAATTCAATAGAAGGAAGAAAGTAAGGAATTTTTTTTTAATAGGAAATTCCCAAATTCCTTTTTCATCATTATACATTTGTTCTCAAGCCGGAAAGAAACAATATCACTTTAATAAATTTCAAGGCAAGCAATACAGACATGCACAAATCATGCCGAGGACGTACGGCTCGATCCAACAATATTTAAACTGTACAATATCAGAGGGTCGAATGGCACGAACTATTGATGCATCTATTGCCGCGCTCGCGAATCATACATGTGACGTGGTCAAATGTAAATAAACACAACAGACAGTCAATCAAGAGTCCATCAGGGAACAATTATTCAAGGAAAAACAATTTCTCTTTTAAAAACCAAGAAATGATGTCCAGGTTTTTAGAAAATCATTATACACGTTCAATATGTTTTAAGCATTTTCGAATTGACAACAATGTTTCAATTATTGCAAGTAAAGCATACTATTGGGTCCTAGACTACCTGGACTTAAGCATAATAGTAGCTACGCACGGACTCTCATCACCTCGTGCATACATAGCTCCCATAATTAACAACACATATTCAATTAATTCACTTATAGGTACAATTCCCTTTTACAAGGTTAGAATGAAGAATTGCCTCGCTCCGAAGTTTCATAACCGGCATTTCACGCCCTTCTGAAGACTCAAATCGATGCAAAATGCTCCAAAAATAGCCAATAATTATGTAAATCTATTAATATATGTTCAATTACTCCTAGTGATCCAATTGATAACAATTTCTAACCCCGATCGAAAAATTAACAAAAATAACCTAGGGCCCACGTGCCCGGATTCCGAAAATTTTCAAAGATAAAGTTTACCCATAATCTCACAAACTCAAATATATAATTTACTCTCAATTTTATGTCCAAAAATCGTGGTAAAAATCCAAGATATAAATTTCTAGGTCTTCCACCAAAAATTCACAATTCTTACTAATTTTCATGCTCTAATCCATTTATAATCCAAGTATTTAACTCAAAACTAGTAGAAACCACTTACCTTGACATGGATGACAAAGATGGAGCTCCAAAATTTCCCAAAGATCGGCTCCCATAGAGGAAATAGGGTTGAAATGAGCCAAACCCCCGTTTTAAACAAACACACTGCCCAGCCCGACCACTCGAACCTGCGGTCAGGCAGTCACACCCGCGCCACCGCTTCTGCGTCCTCTCCTTCCGCACTGGCGGTATTTGCCGCTTCCGCGGCTACTGGCATCGCACCTACGCCAGGTGCGTATATAATTTCGCTTCTGCGATCCCCACCGGCCTAGTTACATTCCGCTTCTACGAGCCATCACCCGCGCCTGCGGTCTCGCACCTGCAGCTTTCGTCACGCAGGTGCGGTTACACCAGATGCTCAGTTGTTTCAGCTCTTCCTCAACTCCTTTTTTCGATCTGTTAACCACCCGGAATCCATCTAAGGCCCTCGGGATCCCATCCAATCACACCAACATGTCCCAACACACATTATAGATTTGCTCGAGGCCTCGAATCACATCAAACAATACTAAAATTACGAATCACACCCCAAATCAAACTTGATGAACTTGAGAAATTCAAACTTCAATATTTGATGCCGAAACCTATCAAATCACATCCAATTGACCTCAAATTTTGCACACAAGTCACATTCGATATTACGGACCTACTCCAACTTCCGGAATTCAATTCCGACTCCGATATCAAAAAGTCCACTTCCGGTCAAACTGCTCAAAAACCTTCAAATTTCTATCTTAGCCAAATGACTCCAAAACGACCTACAGACCTCCGAAATCACATCTGATCGTGTTCCCAATACCATAATTACCATACGGAGCCATTCCCAGATTCGGAATCCCAAACGGACATTGATAACACCAAAATGCACTTCAACCCAAACTTATCAAATTCTTCCAAAAATGCTAACTTTCACAATAGGTGTCGAAATGTTCTCGGGTCTTCCAAAACCTAATCCGGACATATGCCCAAGTCTAAAATCATCATACGAACCTGTTGGAATCTTCGAATCCCGATTCTGAGGTCGTTTACTCATAATCCAATCTTAGTCATTCTTTTAACTTAAAAATTCCGAAATGCGAATTCTCTTTCCAAATCAACTCCGAACTTTCCGGAATTCAATTCCGACCATGCATACAAGTCATAATACTTGAAGTGAAGCTACTTAGGGCCTCAAACCACTGAACGACATGCTAGAGATCCAAACAACCGGTCGGATCGTTACAAAGAGATGACTATAATCATGTTAGGGGTGACGCCCTTTAACTCCTATATTTAAAAGTGTAAAGATGTAGTAACAGATGCATACAACAGCTCAGGGGCAGATTTATATGGGGAATTATGGGGTATGTGAACCCATGATCTCTTTGTAAATTAAATATTTTATGTATATATTTTTAAAACTTGGTATAATATTAACTATTGAAATTTATCTATCTACCTGTCTCTATCTACCTATATTATTATAAAAATATAAATATGATATCGATTGATTAAAATATCCTTAAAATATTAAACTATTTTTTTAAAACATGTTGGATAAAATTGTCATATTTTGTAACTTTCCAAATATTTAGGACTTGAAATTCAATTAAATTTGTATTCATGGAAGCTTTTTTACTACTATCTTTTAACCACTCAAATAGACTCCCATAAGGTTAAAAAACCAAGAGCGTGACTTTAATTTAGTACTATAAGGAACTCGAGGGACGAGGTGGGGATAAGAGGTTGTTCAGGTTAGCCAAGGCACGAGAAAGGAAGGCGTGTGACCAAGTGAAGTGCATCAAGGACGAAGAAGGTAAAGTTTTGTTGGATGAGGGGCTTATCCGTCAGATATGGCAGACGTACTTCCATAGTCTCTTGAACGAGGAGGGAGACAAGAGCATTGTACTTGGTGATTTGGACTCTCCGGAAGTCGTTGTGAGTTTGGGTATCATAGGCAGAATAGAGTTGATGAAGTTGTGAGTGCTATGCATAAGATGAGAAGGGGCAAAATGACCTGGCCGAATGAAATCCTGCTGGAGTTTTGGAAGATTGTGGGCAAGGCGGGCTTGGAGTGGCTCACTATTTTTAAAACGAAGAAGATGCCCGAAGAGTGGAGGTGGAGCACGATGGTTCCTGTATACAAAAACAAGGGCGATATCTAAAATTACAATAAATATCGGGGTATCAAGCTGCTTAGACATATTATGAAAGTCTAGGAGAGAGTGGTAGAGCTAAGGGTGAGAAGGAGTGTGACTATTTTCAAGAACCAATTTGGGTTTTATGCTAGGGTGTTCGACTATAGAAGCCATCCACCTTGTTAGGAGATTGATGGAGCAGTATAGGGAGAGAAAGACGAACTTGCATATAGTGTTCATCGACTTAGAAAAGGCGTACGATAAAGTTCCGAGATAGGTTTTGTGGAGATATTTGGAGGATAGAGGTGTTCCTGTTGCCTATGTTAGGTTGATTAAGGACATGTATGATAGATTAAAGACTCGAGTGAGGACGATGGAGGAAATCGGACCATTTTTCGGTTATGATGGGGTTGCATCAGGGGTCAGCACTCAGTCCATTTTTGTTTACTCTAGTGATGGACGTATTGACGTGCCACATCCAAGGGGATGTGATGTGGTGCATGCTATTTGCAGATGATATTATATTGATTGAAGAGATGCGAGACAGTGTGAACGCGCAATTAGAGGTATGGAGGCAGACCCTGGAATCTAAGGGTTTCAAGTTGAGCAGGACCAAGACAGAATACTTGGAGTGTAAGTTTAGTGGCGAGACTTTAGGAAGGGAATGAGAGGTGAGACTGGACTCGCAGGTCATCCCTAGAAGAGGGAGTTTTAAGTACCTCGGGTTTATTATTCAGGGAGATGGGATATTAATGAAGATGACACACATCGTATTGGGGCAGGATGGATGAAATGGAGACTCGCTTCTGGTGTTTTGTGTGACAAGAAGGTGCCACCGAAACTTAAGGATAAGTTCTACAAAACGGTGGTCAGATCAACGATGTAGTATGGGGCTGAGTGTTGGCCAATCAAGATTGTTCATGTCCAAAAGATAAAGGTAGAAGAGATGATGATGTTGAGATGGATGTTCGGGCACACTAGGTTAAATAGGATCAGAAATGAGGTTATTCGCGATAAGGTGGGTCTGGCCTCTATTGAGGACAAGATGCGGGAAGCGCGGCTTAGGTGGTTTGGTCATGTGAGGAGGAGGAGCACAGACGTCTCGGTGAGGATGTGTGAGAGGTTGACATTGGAGGGCCTAGGAGAGGTAGAGGTAGGCCAAAAAGAGGTAGGGAGAGGTGATTAGGCAAGATATGGCGCAGCTTCAGCTGACCGAGGACATGACCCTTGATAGGAAGTTAAGGAAGTCGAAAATTAGGGTAGTAGTAAAGTGTTCATAACATTATTGGCACACAACCTCTTTTTCTGATTGTAGTAGGTTTTTCTGATTAACCGTTGTTTTCTTTCATTATTGATCACTTTACTGTCTTGTTGTGTTATTCTGCTTTTATATGGCTTTTTTATACTGTCCTTTCTTGCCTATATTTTTATTACTCCCTCTGGTCCACAATAAATGACCAATTTACTTTTTTATTTTGGTCTAAAAGAAGTGTCCATTTATATAATCAAGAAAAAATTAAATTTATTTTTTCAAAATTACCCTTATATACGTATCCCTAAAAAGTCATTTACTCCTCACATTTGAGAAGAGAAGTAAGTTCTACTATAACTATGGTGCAACGTTTAATGAAGAGTAGTTTAGTCAAACTAACTATTTTCGTCTACAATTTAGTATTTCCTTAATGGATGTGCTCAAAGCAAATTGGTCACTTATTATGGATCGGAGGGGGTAATTGTGGTACTTATATTATCCTGAGTCGAGGGTCTATTGAAAACAACCTCTCTATCCTCACAAGGTAGGGGCAAGGTCTGCGTATACACTACCCTTCCCAGACCCCAGGATGTGAGATAATATTGGGTAGGTTGTTGTTGTTGTAAGAGTATTTTTTTTTTCTATTAAAGCTAACATCAAGTATTACTACAAAAGATTAAAAAAATACGGTAAGTAGTTAAAAAATTATTAGTTCGAAATAGTTTACAGTCAAGTTCAAAAAGACACATCGCAATAAAAGGGATCTATAAAGGCAAAATTATGGGATTATTAATGTCTTTCTTTACCTGAAGGGTTTTGAATAGGATTTAAGTCATATATTGTGGTAGTGCCAAGTTTTTTTGTTTCATTATAAGTGAACTTCACATATTAGTTAGTATTATTAATAGATTATAAATTGATGTACAAGTCACATATATTGATACTGTAATGGTTTCTTCTTTGCATTATCAGTGAATTTCATATAAGTTTGCATTTTTATTACCTAATAAATGGTATAATTTAGTAAATATATACATAGTACAACAAACTTCAAACTGAAATGTTGATCAACAAAAATTTTGTCAAAATATTAATCAACTTTTATACCCTTCACAAAATAAAGTATTTCCTTTAAATTTTTCGTGTGTTACGTTGGAAAAAATTATAATTTTCAAATTAGCAAATATTTTGGAGAGAAATTAAAAAATAGCCAGATTTACAACTGGTCGTTCAAAAATAGCCCAATTTTAAAAGTAATCGAAATTTTGCCACTTCTTATGTAAAGATAAATCTGATGAAAACACTGTTCAAAATCCGAAAAATATTCCAGTATATTATGCTGGAGTTCCTAAATAAGTATACTTGAACTCCAGCATATTATGTTGGAGTTCCAAGATAGTATGCGCATAAGTACACTAGAACTCCAGCATAATATGCTGGAGTTCCAGCAAGTATATTGGTCCAGTATAATATACTGGAGTTTGGAGCACTAGTGCTCCAGTCTCTAGTATATTATACTGGAGCCAGCAAAGTATACCGGTCCAGCATAATATGCTGGAGTTCATATACAAGTGCATCGAACTCCAGTATATTATGCTGGACCAGTCTCTATTGCAGCAAAATAACGGTTATTTTTTATTGATTTGGTAAACGCTGGTTATTTTTGATTGATCAGTCCGAAAATTGGCTATACCATGCTATTTTTACAATATTTTGAAGATCATATCCAATTTTAAATATGATTTTATTAGATCATCGGACAATGAGCAAAAAATATGACCAAACTAGAGCTTTTCAAATTAGATAAAATTGCCGCTTTATCATATATTAAAGCGGTAGAATACTCCTAAATCAAACCAAAAATATATGTTCATATAATATTAGTTGTATTTCCTTTAACTTATTTCGTAAATAATTGGCTTGGTATTAGGTTTAGACTTTGAAGTGATTTCGCTTGTACTTTAACTACGCTAACTTCATCCATTCTCATGTACTTTCACACGAGTAAGTATATATTTCTATTTAAACATGGCATCTCACGAAAGAATTCTATTCTCAATAACCTACTTTACCATATGAACTTCAAATAAAAAATTAGACAAAGCTTAAAGTTATTAGATGTCCGGAACATCAAGTGTTATGATCAATAAAATAACATCTTTGTGTTTCTCAAGTTGAAAAATTCTCAAGGTGAATTTACCATTCGAGATAAACCGTTGGACATCGGGTAGTTTTACTGACAAAATAATACAGTAATTAAAATATTGTGCCAAAACTCAAACTTAGAAAAAGTACAAAAAAGAGCGATGTGTTATAAATATATTATATTATGGATGTTCATACTCCGTTGTAAATAAGCTTCCTGAAGAAGCTTATCCAT